>JAKCPI010005438.1:0-50529 GCA_023213315.1 Euborellia annulipes | reverse complement strand
CCCCCCAGAAAGCTCTTTGCCCCAAGAAAAATTGAGAAAATATGGGGCTTTCCAAGCCCGAAGTGGTCATTCTTTCCACGTCAAATCGATACACTTTTTAACCTCACCATCTCAGATTTGTATGAAATTTGGGTCATAGGTAGAGTCAATAGAGACTAAGAAAAAGCCTCAATTTCAACTTGATATCTCAACTCGTTTAAAAGATATGGCGCGTTAAAGTTGTCAAAAATGGCAAAAAATCGACCTAACCACATCTATTTAAATTGCTCTAAAATCTCTTAGAGATGAGATAGAGAGAAGAATGAGGTGTCGTTTTACAGCTTTTTAGACACCCTTTCCAATGATATACAACACACCTGGGGTGGTAATAAAAAAAAAAAATTTAATTTCAAAATCAAAAATTTAAATTAATTTTTCTCAAAAAGTACCCCTTCGAAAATTACGAAAAAATTCTAAAATGGTCCTTGCCTAAAGAGGCCAAGACATCCCATGGCCCCCGGGAATCGAACCTAGGATCTCCGCCTTTCGGGGCATAGGCGTGCTTATCCATTGCACCAGGCCACCGGACCCTCGACCTGCACTAGTAAAACTCACTTCACCTTATATGCAGTTAGTCGGGCAAGTTACTAACTCGTAAGGACAGGTGCAAGTCGAGGGTCCGGTGGCCTGGTACAAGTGGATCGCTGCAATATGCTTTGGAGGGCGGAGATCCTGGGTACGATTCCCGGGGGCCATGGGGATGTTTGGCCTCATCAATAAAAAAAACTCATATCACTTTTTAAAATATATCTATAATTTAGTTAAGTCCGAATCAGGGAGATATTTTGAATACTATTATCTTATTCAAATATATAGATCTCGAAAAATATTTAATTATTTAGAAATTATCGTAATTAATTTTTTTGTCAAGCAAATACAAAAAAACAATCTGTCCCAATAATCTTTAATTTTGTATAAATTTAAAAATGAATTTATTGTTATTATTAATCCACCTATTAATTAAGAAATTTTTAAAATGATTTATTTAAAAACCAACTGTCAAATTAGTTCAGCATTATTGCAATAGATGGCAGGCTAGTCTAACAGTCTATATCTGGCCTATATTTATATATTTTTATGTTTTTATAAAAGATACATAATATATAATAACATTTATAAAGTATTTATTGTTAAAAGATCAATGAACATCAACCAAGTGCATTAAATATTATTAGCCACCATTCTGACATCTCTTGGCAAATTTTCGAATTACTTGATATTTGGGCATACTTTTTATGACACACAATGACGCCATCTTAGCGGGAAAAACATGCGAAACACTTTCGCTCCTATTCCGCCTTAATTTTGGAGCAACTTTGTTCAAAAACGTTATTAATATTTATAACAAATGATTTGAGAGTGAAAAAAGGCCTGAATCGCTTATCGGTAAAGTTAATCGCGCTGATTCACTTGTTTGTTTTCAATCAAATTAAATTGGAGTTGATAAAAATCCTTCAATAGCGAGTCTAAACCCCCGTAATGCATTATGGACTTGAGAGAAGCGCATGACTGATGAAGGCCGAAACGTTCCGAGTGATCGCTATGAGCAATAAGGGGTAACACGTCTAGTTAATGTGCGAGCATGGGCGTAACTAGGGGGTCCCGGGGGGCCTGGCCCCCCCAGAAGGCTCGTGGCCCCCCCCCAGAAAGCTCTTTGCCCCAAGAAAAATTGAGAAAATATGGGGCTTTCCAGGCCCGAGTGGTCATTCTTTTTTTCCACGTCAAATCGATACACTTTTTAACCTCACCATCTCAGATTTGTATGAAATTTGGGTCATAGGTAGAGTCAATAGAGACTAAGAAAAAACCCGAATTTCAACTTGATATCTCAACTCGTTTAAAAGATATGGCGCGTTAAATTTGTCAAAAATCAATCATGATGGGATCATAGAAAAATTATTTAAAACAACCCTTGCGTTAGTTTTTTGTCATATTTGGGAAAAATTAGACAGGCTAACAGTGATTTTGGTACCGGGACTAGTTTGAGCTATTCTCGTTGCTATATGCGTCGTCCTTTTTCTAAAAATGCCGTCAGTTTTGCTCGAATATCTCTAGTTTTAGAGATATAGAGAATATAACGTTTTAATTGAAATTCTGCTCTAAAGCGGCTCTTATTTTGAGTTTTCTAGATTTTTTATGGTGTTTTCTCTTAAAGATATACAGGTAGCTAAGATATATAGAAAAGAAAATCTAGAGATTCTTCCCAATCAGAAGTGATTTAGTGGTGTAAAACACTGCTAAAAGTTGAAAAAAAATTCAATTTTTCCAGTTTTTCTTAACTTTAGACAACCCTAAAAATTTTTTAACATCCCTAAATGCAAAAAACATATATGTACGATATTCTGTAACTATTTAGCTTTCCAGAAATCATTCATTTGTGCAAATCGGTTAATTATTAAAGAAATTATAAACTTGTTATTTCAGCGCTATCACTACACCCAAGAATTCTTCTAAGCAAAACAACATCTTAATCATAAAATTTTCTTATCTTTGACTTGTAGATTAACTATTTTGTTTATAATTTCGTTAATAATTAACCGATTTGCACGAATGAATGATGGCTGGAAAAATTGAATTTTTTTCAACTTTTAGCCGTGTTTTGCACCACTAAATCACTTCTGATTGGGCAGAATCTCTAGATTTTCTATGTATCTTAGCTACCTGTATATCTTTAAGAGAAAACACCATAAAAAACTCTAGAAAACTCAAAATGAGAGCCGCTTTAGAGCAGAATTTCTATTAAAACGTTATATTCTCTATATCTCTAAAACTAGAGATATTCGAACAAAACTGACCGCATTTTTAGAAAAAGGACGACGCATATAGCGACGAGAATAGCTCAAACTAGTCCCGGTACCAAAATCACTGTTAGCCTGTGTAATTTTTCCCAATTATGACAAAAAACTAACGCAAGGGTTGTTTTAAATAATTTTTCTATGATCCCATCATGATCCCTCGATGAGGCTTATATTCTCTTTTAAGCTTTAGGCAAGGACCATTTTAGAATTTTTTCGAAATTTTCGAAGGGGTACTTTTTGAGAAAAATTAATTTAAATTTTTGATTTTGAAATTAAAATTTTTTTTTATTACCACCCCAGGTGTGTTGGATATCATTGGAAAGGGTGTCTAAAAAGCTGTAAAATGACACCTCATTCTTCTCTCTATCTCATCTCTAAGATATTTTAGAGCAATTTAAATAGATGTGGTTAGGTCGATTTTTTGCCATTTTTGACAACTTTAACGCGCCATATCTTTTAAACGAGTTGAGATATCAAGTTGAAATTGGGGCTTTTTCTTAGTCTCTATTGACTCTACCTATGACCCAAATTTCATACAAATCTGAGATGGTGAGGTTAAAAAGTGTATCGATTTGACGTGGAAGACTCGCCCACCTAGGTTATCTGGTCTCATGCCCCCCCCCCCCCAGCGAGGATGACTGGTCCCATGGCCCCCCCCAGCCAGATCCTCTAGTTACGCCCATGTGTGCGAGTAAAGAGTCATTTTAGGCAGTGGCGCCACGAGGGCTTAGGGCTTCAACTCCCCCCCCCCCCCCCCTTACCCCATCGACCGCCCAAGGAGAGAGAAAAAAATCCGGTGTGACTGGCGCACAGCACACAACTTTCTTTTACCTTCGCTTGTGTTCTGTGCTTGTCACACCGGATTTTATTTTTAGTTTCCGCCGATATATTAAAATTCAAGATGTCAAGGTAATAAACATGGTGAAATATTTATATTTTGTTACCACGACTATCGTATCTTTCCTATCAAGTACAGGAGTAAAGTTCTTGAGATATTTTGTTCACAGACAGACCGTGTTGCGAATTCCACTTTTTTGGACTCAGCGGACCTCAAAACGTGTATTTCCCTCAAAATCTCGACATCTAATTTTTGACATGAATCCAATACTTTCTCTCCCTCTCTCTATATAAATATATATAGGTAAGAGAAAGTAGAAACTCGTCTCAAATCAAAATTATTCTTTGAGCCCTGGCCCTTGAGTGTTGAGATTTTAATATCGAGATAGATGTGAATTTATTTTTTGATATCTCCCCCCTCCCTTCTCCCTCTACCCCCTTCCCACCCCTCCCCTCCCTCCCCTTATTTCATTTCATCCCCTTTCAAATAGCAATTTTGTCAAAAGAAAGCAAATTGTTCTCAACGAGTTATTCATTTATATAATGAATAAATAAATAAGGAATTTAAAAAAAATAAATAAATAAATATTCATGATTTTAATGAGTGAAACTCATTCAAAGAATTTCTTTTTTTTTTATTATATAAACACAATAAATAAAATGGCGATATATTTATTTAAAATAAACCTTTGATTGAAGATGATTCGGCATAAAAGAGGAAACGTTGTTCTGTGTGACATACCAGGCCCTGAGGAAGGGGTGTGTTGTTGGAGGAAACCTCTCCGTTGTGGCGTCGAAGGCCCAGCGATGACAGCCAAAGTTGCAACCACAATGACAAGAATGCGATTGTCAAAGAGCATCCTCCTCACCCTTTGGGAGAGTCAATAAACAACAACAACAACAACAACAACACCGCCAAGAGGTTAACCGACTGGACCAACACCAACAAGAGACAAGACACGCGCCTTCCATCTCTCCACTTTTCTCTTCTCTTCTCTCTCTCCCCCCCTATTCCCTCCCCCCCTCCCCCGCCGCCCTCTCACCCGCCATCATCTACTTGTTGTTTGTTCTTCTCTCATTTGGGTGAATCTCTCTCTCTCACGGGAAGAGTCGTCTAGTCGAAATGGCCTCAGATTTCCTTTTCTTCACGAAATGTTGCAGGTCTCTTCAGCTTTAATTCAAAATTGCAATCCCCCCCTCCCCTCCTGCTTGCCTACAAGACACAGGACATCTTCTTCTATCCAGAGGCGTAAATGCATTGATTGGCGCCGGGGGGTACAAGAATGACGCGTCCACCAAAAAAAATAAAATAAAATCAAAAAATACAATTCGGTTCGGTTTTCCAAAAATTTAAAATTTAAATACTCTACTGTTTTAAACCACTGCTTCTAGTCTGATCACCGAAGTTGAGCACCATTGTGCACGGTCAATACTTGGATGGGTGACCGCCTGGGAACACCGTGTGAAGTTGACAACAATTTTTTTTTTTAATACAATATATTTTATTATAATAATAATAATTAATCAATAGGCCTTTTATAAGAGTGATAAAAATAAAAAATAAAAATTTGTGTCGAGAATTACTGAATATATGTGGAATGTATAATTTTATAAAAGAGAATAAAAACTGAAGTAAAATAAAAGGAAATATAAGTAGCCTAATAATATGGAAAACGAGAAAAAAAATTCGATAAAAACAGCCCCACGGTAAAAAAAGACTTTCGGTTTTTTCCATTTTCGGGTCCGGTAATGAAAATCCATTACCGTCCCGGACGCCCTACTAAATAGACGAATGAACAAATCTCTGTCCCGATGAAGGCCGCGATTGACGCTCGAAACGTCGACAACAATTTAACAAGTTTTTCTTTCTGGAAATAAAATGCCTCATCAGGCCAATAATCACAATCGCAAGAAATAGACTTATATGTCATAAAGTATAAATATTGAAATGCCCTCGGGGCATGGCGTAGAGGTTAGCGTGCTAACCTCGTATACCAAACGTCGCGGGTTCGGACCCCAGGCAGTCCGATGATTTTATTTAAGCCTATTGGATACCAAATGGCTTAAATAAGAATGCCTGGACCCCATATATGTATATTAAATCAATAACGGATATCGTAAAAGTCTTAAATGCCCTGAGTTGCCGAAAAGACTGTGTGAATGTGTGTGTGAGTGTGAGTGTGAATGAGAAAAAAGTGTGAGTGTTAAAAAAAAAAAAAAAATATTGAAATTTAAATGGGTTAACGATACTAGCGCTCCAAGTGGACAAGATAGAGAACTGCCAGCATACTGTTAGTTACAAAATCAGACAAAAGAGTGAGCGAGAATTTCCAGTTTGAACAAGGAGTTGAGTCCATGGTTGAGTCGGAGTGAAAAACAAATCTTTGTATTTATTATATAAAACAAGAGGGAATTCTTTCTTGTTTTGTATTTTGTACAGGTTCCATATAAACATTTAGTCTTATGGAAAATAGAATTACAAGGTAATTATATTCAATACAATCAATTCAATAAATGTGCCTTTTCAACACATGAGTTTTAATTTTTAGATTATTGACAATTGGAAAGAATCGCACCAGGTAATAGAAAATAAATTACCCCTATCATCTCATCGCAATTATATTTGTATGAAAAATCAATAAACATTCGCTGAGGAGGCTGGCCTATGCAACGAAAAGAACAAGATCTAAAAAAAGGCCATGGATGGAAGGGAGAGGAGAACACAGCCCCCCGGGAGACACTTTGCTCCCTGTTTGTTTTGAACTGGCTACCAATCGATTGAAATAAATAAGCATTCGGTGTCTAAATGGCCTAAAGATGATGGAAAAGGCATATAATAAAATAAAAAAATATTTGGTGTGACTTTCTCTTAAATGCGGTAAATGAAAGTTGTGTTCTGTGCTTGACACACCTGATTTTTTGTGTCGATATGTATTTAGTTTCCGCCGATATATTAGAATTCAAGATGTATTGAAATTTATAAACATGGGGGAAATATTTATATTTTGCTGCGCGATCAGCCACACCAAATTTTTCGGACTTGGAGGACTTCAAATTAAATTTTATTTAAGGTCCATTTATACCCCGTATCTAATTCAAATGAAATAAACTTTTGTCGCATAAGACAGAACCCTTGAAAATGGGACCTCAAACCTCAGTTGTGTACTGTGCTTGTCACACCAGATTTTTTGTGTTGAGATACATTTAGTATCCGACAGTAGGCTGAATTCAAGATGTATTGAAATTTATAAACATAGAAAAATATTTATATTTTGTTGTAATCATGGCTTCTTATCTTCCCTATGAAGTACAAGAGTAAAGTGTGGGAATATACATTTTAAAGAAATAATCGATTTATGAATTTTAATTAAAATTGTTTATAGCGAATTTTGAGAAAAGCGATAAAAACCGAAAAGGCACATTAGTAAAGTATTAGTACTCTTTGGACGATTTTGTTTAAAAGCTTCGTGTCATGCCCTAGGGGGGTGTATAACTTAAATATAAAATTTCAAACTCCTGGCTCAATTCCTTCATCCTTAAAATTGAACACACACACCCACAGACAGACCATGTGTGAGGCTGAAATTTTATATATATACAAGTTAAACACCCCCCGAGAGCGTGAAAATAAGCTTTTAATCAAAATTGGCCAAAAAGTGCTAGTACTTTACTGATGTACTTTTTCAGTTTTTTTCCATTTTCTCAAAATTCGCTCCAACGATTTTGATTAAAATTCAAAAATCAATTATTTTTTAGATGCTCTTTAAAATGTATATTCTCATTTTGTGATTGATATCTTCTGAAGACCACATTACTCTTGTATTTCATAGGGAAGATAGGATAAATGGTTGCCATCAGGGCCGGAACTAGGAGATTTTTTAGGAGGGGCAAAATTTAATTTGCCGCCCCATCCTTAAAATTTTCTATACAAAATTCATATCATTTTACCTTTTTTTTTAGTAAATCTTTCTTTAATTGCCGCCCCCTGATATCTGCCCCCGGGGCACAAGCACCCACTGCCCCCCCCCTAGATCCGGCCCTGGTTGCCATGGTAACAAAATATAAATATTTTCCAATATTTGGGTCATTCCATGCCAAATCGACAAATTTTTTCCTGGCCCCCGCGGATTTCGCTGAAAATTTCCTATCTTTTTTCTACCCCTTAAAAGACAATTTTGAGAATTTTTTCAAATTTTTTTACCCAACCAAAAAAAAGTTATGAATTTTTGAAAAAAACCGCTCTTTTTTTTTCAAATAACGATAACTTATTTTAAAATTGAAATTTCGGAACCCCGCAAGGTTATAAAAATTTTGTTTTTTAATGTAGTTTTCAGAAAAAAATACAAAAATTATTTCTGGAGCCCGCATATGTGAAATATTTCAGTTTTTTTGAAAAAACCCCTAATTTTAAATGGACCATTTTTTTTTATTTTTTTTTCAACTCAAAATAAACTTCAACTAATTCTACAATTATCCCCCCTAATTTCAAGATGTGCCGACGATTGCTTATATATTTTTTTTTTGGTTATAAAAATTTTTTTTTTGAAATTTGGTTTATTTTTTACGTAACTTTTTTATGAAATTTTTTCAGCTTTCTCGTGAAACTTTAGAAGTTGAAAAATGATATTTTATTCGAAAATTTTAAGTCATCATACTAAAAATTGTGTTTTTTTTCAGTCTCGTACTTTACTGAAAAAAAAACACAATTTTTAGTATGATGACTTAAAATTTTCGAATAAAATATCATTTTTCAACTTCTAAAGTTTCACGAGAAAGCTGAAAAAATTTCATAAAAAAGTTACGTAAAAAATAAACCAAATTTCAAAAAAAAAAATTTTTATAACCAAAAAAAAAAAAAATATAAGCAATCGTCGGCACATCTTGAAATTAGGGGGATAATTGTAGAATTAGTTGAAGTTTATTTTGAGTTGAAAAAAAATAAAAAAAAAAATGGTCCATTTAAAATTAGGGGTTTTTTCAAAAAAACTGAAATATTTCATATATGCGGGCTCCAGAAATAATTTATTTCTCCTCTTATATATTATATAGAAAAATATTGTTCATCAAAAATTCGATGTCGAGATTTTGATGGATCTTCACGTTTTGAGGCCCCTGAATCCAAAAGTGGTTTTCGCGACATGTCTCTTCTGTCTGTGTGTTGTGTGGGGTGTGGGTTGTGTCTGGCAAATATCTCAGAAAAGACTAGAGTTGAAATTTTATATTTAGTTACACCCCCTGGGACGGACACACTTTTAACAAAATCGCCAAAGTCTATACTTTACTGATGACTTTTTCAGTTTTTTTCGATTTTCTCAAAATTTCTCCAACGATTTTTTTAAATTCAAAAATCAATTATTTTTAGATTCTCTTTAAATATTCTCATTTTGATTGAAATCTTCTGAAGACCACTTACTCTTGTTTTCATAAAAGAAGGAATTCCCTATGTTTATAACAATAAAATATTTTCCAACTTAAAATTTTACATCTAATCAACACTGTCACTAAAATACCATCTACACACCTTCATACCAAAATTTTTTGTATTTTTTTCTGAAAACTACATTAAAAAACAAAATTTTTATAACCTTGCGGGGTTCCGAAATTTCAATTTTAAAATAAGTTATCGTTATTTGAAAAAAAAGGGCAATTTTTTTTCAAAAATCCATAACTTTTTTTTGGTTGGGTAAAAAAATTTGAAAAAATTCTCAAAAATGTCTTTTAAGGGGTAGAAAAAAGATAGGAAATTTTCAGCGAAATCCGCGGGGGTCAGGAAAAAAATTTGTCGATTTAGCATGGAATGACCCATTTATAAATTTTACATCTTGAATTCTAATATATCGGCGGAAACTAAGTATATGTCGACACGAAAAATCTGGTGTGACAAGCACAGAACACAACTTTCGATTACCGAAGGTAAGTGAAAGTCTTAAAATATAGCCGAGATTTGATATACGATACACAATTTGTAGCCACTAGGTGTGAATGGGGTGACGTTTAGGCAATAGGCCCACTTTGATGTTTTGCTCTCTATCTATCTATCTATCTCGAATGTTCAATCAAAACGAGAGCATGTGATATGAGCAGAGAGGAATTTGTTCTCTCATTCAAGAGAATTTTTATCTCAAGGTCACAGTTTTTTTCCTTTGTAACCAATTGAGAGATAAGATTTCTTTTTTAAATAAAAGATTTATTTTATTTATTCATTTTGATGAAAAGTCAAATGGCCTCAGCACCAGCATCAATGCAGAAGATAATCCAACAAATCGAAGTCAAAGATGTCCGATTCCCGACTTCCCTTGGACTTCATGGATCGGATGCTTTAGTAAGCTCTCTTATCAATCAATCAATCCTTGAAGGGGGAAGGAAGTTTAAAGCGCTAATTGTTTGTTTTTTTTTCAAGCATACAGATCCTGATTATTCGTGTGCTTATGTCATACTGACAACCAACAACAAGGAACAAGGGTTCGGGTTGACGTTTACACTTGGCAGAGGAACTGAAATTGGTATGTGATGACCGTATTTAAAACAAACAACATCCCGAGAATTTGTATCCGTATTTTGTTTCTTGTAGTTGTTCAAGCCATCAAAACTCTCTCTCCTCTTCTTGTTGGCAGAGAAACTAATGACATTTTCAACAATTTTGGTAAATTCTGGCGAGAAATTACAAGCGAATCACAAATAAGATGGGTAAGTTCATTTACGGGTATTAATAAAAGCCTTTGGTTGAAAGGAGCAGCCAAAAATAAGAGCCTCCCATCTCCCATCTCCCATCTTCTGATATTCCCCAAATAACCTCAAAAGAAGAGGAATGCAGCGAACTCCTTTTTTGCAAAACGTTTCGGCCATTTTCTTTATTCATTTGTGTTCACATGTCATTATGATCAACAAAAATTGCTCTGTGATGTAATTAAGCTTTCCGAGGCACTTTCTACACGCTTGTTCTTTAATAAATCCCGTCTGCAGCGGTCCTCTCAGTCATCTTGATTATGAAATACAAATTGGAATTTCCTTTTGCAGGTGGGTCCTGAGAAAGGAGTTTTGCATTTAGCGACGGCTGCTATCATCAATGCATTATGGGACCTCCGAGGAAGACTTGCAGGGAAGCCAGTTTGGAAATTATTATGCGATTTGTCCCCTCAAGAGATCGTCTCAGCTATCGATTTTAGATATATGTACGGATTTTTATTTTTATTTAATGCCGAAAAACATTAAATTCCAGGTATCGTCAAAGAGGAGCTTCTCTGAGAGATCTCCACAATGAGTGCAACATGGAATACCCACTCAGATTATTTTATTTTACGAGGAAATTTCAAAAATCGGAAACCCGGAATTATTTTTTTTACTAGAAAATTCTGCTTTTATTCAAATTCCATTTCAGACCTTCCTCGGACAAAATACAACGATCTCAGCGTTCAGTTCACTGTTGAAGCCCCTTTTTGATAGTCTGTTGAGCATACCAATTGTGTTGCTTTCGGTCACGGGATGGTACGTTGCTGCGAATTACTATTGTGAAGTATTGAAGGGACATTAAGAAGGAAAATTTCTACAAAAAGACCACATCTTGTTCAAATGGGATGGATCCTTGACCAGGAATGCCACATCCACCTTGTGCCGGGTGACTTCCTGGAGTGAAAAAATAGCCTCGGGCTCGTCATTTTCAGAGAGTTAAACAACACAATTTCAGGTATACTCAACAGACTATCAATAAAGGGTCGGACTAGGCCGAGCGCACAACTTTGCCCCCCCCCCCCCATTATTCAAAGAAATAACGCAACGTGTTTGTTTATTTGTTTTGATTTTGCTCTGTTGCTATGCATAATTTTCGAATTTAAATGATTTTTTAACAAATTTATGACAAATTAGGGTACAAATATTATATATCATTTTACTCGGGAGAAAGTCTAGTTTCTGAATATATAAAAAAAAAAAATTATAGGTTATGTAAGAAAAAAATTTTTGTCCCCCCCTCTAGAGCGCCCCCTAATGGTCCGATGTTTACCAAAAGCTTTTCAGTTCTTGGCCTCTACCCCTAGTTTATGGGTGCAAAATTTCAAAACAATTGAATGAATAGTTTTTGAGATTTCGTTGACGAAAAAAATTACCACACACACACACACAGACACACAGACATCATTCCAAAAACTTCTTAAATGGATTCAGGGGACCTCAAAACGCATTTGGCAGCTTCAGAAAAATTTCGATTTTTTTTACGATTACATTAACTTTACCTGTCCAACCTACGGTTGATGGACAAAGTTAAAAAGTATTTTCAACAGTGGATTCAACGCTGAAATTGTTGTATTTTGTCCGAGAAAGGTCTGTAATGGAATTTGAATAAAACTAAGCAGAATTTTCTAGTAAAAAAATAATTCCTGTTATTTTTTGATACCCCCTCGAGTATTCAGTTGCAGTGCCAATTCTAGAAATTCGAGACGGAGGAACTTGTGTTGTGGCATTTAAGGTCCTCTAAATTATTGATATATAAGAAAAAATAAATTAAAAGGAGGTTCCGATGCGCGACATAATTGATTGTAAATATGTAATTAATATCTGAGGTTGAACAAAAAGCATATTGGAGCTGACAATGAGTACAAAAAACTTGAGAATATTTCTCCTATTAAAACAATAAATATTATTATAATTTTTTAGAACTGATGATGGCCAACCCAAGGCCGAAACTGTGAATGAGCACGTTAGGCAATTTTTGTCTCCTGGACACCGATACCAAATTCCGATGTAGCATGTTCTTCCTCGTAACTTCCGATTTTCTATAATAAACAATAATAGGCGAAAGGAGCAGGCAGCCAGGTAGTTAGTCTCCACGAAACAATTTTGTTGGGCGCATCGTATAAGCTGATTGCATTGCTTTGCATTTTATCAACTGACAACTCCGCAATATGACTCATTTGAGCTTTCTAATTTGAGTTCATACTCTCGATAAGAGGACCGATGATGGCGTTATTTCATTAAAGCCGAAACAGTTTCCTAAAGAGAGAGTTGGATTTCGTGGAGACTGCCCGCTCCTTTAGCAGTTAGTAAAAGGGTTCTGAAAGTTGGAAAATCACTGGACTACATCCCACCTTCACGATCAGGATCACGGGGAGCCTTGCCAACCGTACTTTAATGCATACTCGAGTGATCCTCTCTCCTTGGGCTTGTAAAAGATGAGACAGAGATGCATTAACGGAAATTCTTAGAGAGATCTGATCACTATGCCGACGCAGCGCCTATGTCTAACCTATTACTGCGTATATAATTAATGAGAAAATTCATTCCGTTTTTTCTACTTTTTTAGCACTGATGTCATAACAGAAGAAGAAGCCATAACCATTTTGCAAGAACAACAACTGCATAAAGAGAAACGGGAAGCTTATTTACGATCGAAAGGATATCCAGCTTACACTACCCAAGCAGGTTGTAGAACATTTTTATCTTCTAGCCACTGGTCTCTAGGGCAGGGGAGAGGGGGGAGGCTATGTCATTTATTGGGAGAAAGGTTGAACCCATTATTCATTATTTGTTTGTTTCTCTTTTAGGCTGGCTTGGATACACCGAAGAGAAAGTGAAAGAACTCTGTCAGAAATATCTCAATGAAGGTTTTGACGCATTCAAAGTTAAAGTTGGACAAAATCTAGAAAATGATCGCCAACGATGCCAAATGGTTCGAGAGGTCATTGGATGGGATAAAACTATGGTATGTCAAAGAATATAGAATAAATCTTATCTTCCTTAGCATTCGCAAAAAAAGGATTCTAGTGAACAAAAACAAAAAAAATGTTTGCTGGTTTTTTACTTTTTTAATAGAATAAATAAAAGCCAAACATTTTTTTCTTTCTAAAAAGCCTTACAACCGCTATCGTCGACAAGCATGGGCGTAACTAGGGGGTTCCCAGGAGGGGGCCTCCTTCCCAGAAAGCTCCCGCCCCAAGAAAAATTGAGATAATATGGGGTTTCGTATCAACGTTAAAAAGAAAAGTTGAAATTACGCCGTTATACAAAATGTCGTTAATATTTGATTGCCACTCTTTAGTTGATACTAAATTGGAGATTTATTTTAATTTTCTGTCTTATTTAACAATAGCGGTGCCATTCAGACAAGTCAGCACCTCAAAATGGCTGAGAATTAGAAGGCATTCCCGCTCAGAACGAGATCATTCAGTTTTTCGATGACTCATGGGGCAGAAAAAGAAAGTAGAGTCAGAGAAGGTTCGTTTTTATTGACATTTTGGTCCTTTGGTCTTCGTGAACGAATGGAGAATTTTCTATTAGGCAGTGGGCAATATTCGCAATTATCGGGACAAGGGAAAAGGGCAAGAAGCGATGCAAAAGGGAGAAGTAAAAAGATAAACAAATGAACCGTCAAACTTGTATTTCTGTCTCTATTATGATAGGAGAAAGCCGATTATCGGATACCAAGGTTCTGGCTCTCCTGTGTGCTGCAACGAAGCGAAAAAAATTGTACCTAGGTTCCTCTATCCTATAGCGACGTTGAGTGGACTTATCTGTTGTCAGTGCGAGTTGTGAAAAATATAAAACAAATATTTGTTTGGTTTTTGAATTTATCAACATTTTGGAGGAGGCACTTCACAGCTGTGATATGTTCAAATTGCTATGGTGGTAATTACATTGGGGAACGCTAATTTTAATATCCACTTATTTTTTTAGCTAGCTGTTATGGTTTCGAGATTAGGTTCCGTCAAATGTAAAAACGTGTTGGCTCCTAATATCGGAGAGTTTCGGGTTCCTAATATCAGATATCCATAGACAACGAGGACAGCGCAGACGAGGAGTGTATTTACTGCCTTCAGCCATACAAGCAAGATAAACTCGGTCAATGTGAATTGTTCTGGAACAGATGAGAAAGGATAAAAGAAAACTTGTAACTGTGAGCATTGCTCTTACAGCGCCGTATTTGGAGGATCTTGTACTCTAATTTTATACCTTTTTTCACCTGCTTTTTCTCAAATGTTGTTTTCATGGCTTATTTCCCTCCCCGATATTGGGGCGCCCCCCATCATCCGATATTAGGCGCTCATTTTTCAAAAGTGTAAAAATGTAAATTTTTTTAAAAAATCATAAAAAATTAACATGATTGAAATATTGCTTCTAGATTGTTTAGTCTAGTACATGACTATGTGTATTTTGTTTAGAAATCAAAATGTTGCTAGTATGTTTTATGTAGTAAAAACAAAAAGTATCCGATAATCGGCTACTTAGAACTTTGCATGTAAATTATAAAACGATTTTCCAACATTCATGGCCGAAATCACAAAACAAAATCTCAAGGATTGGAAATGTAATTGAATTTGAATGACAAGTTGAGTCTCTTGTGACGTTGCTATTTAGCGAAAATGTTTGATCTTTCATCTAATTTTAATAAACCTGTCTTTAGATGGTGGATGCCAATCAGGCGTGGGACGTTCCAATGGCGATCTCCTGGATGAAGCAATTGGCAGAGTTCAAGCCCTTATGGATCGAGGAGCCAACTTCTCCAGATGACATCCTCGGGCATAGGAGCGTTGCCGAAGCCCTGGAGCCTCTGGGCATTGGTGTCGCCACTGGCGAAATGGCATCCAATCGGGTCATCTTCAAGCAACTGCTACAAAGCAAAGCCATTCAATTTTGTCAGGTAACTACGCTTTTATGGGTGTGTTGTCTCCGTGGGGTATTTTGTTGTTGTTAAGGATTAGCCGTGTCTTTTAGATAAGACAAAGTTACTAGGGAGCACCACGTCGAGTTCTCTTCCATCCCCCAAAAAAATTAGCCCCATCTTCTTTTAAAAGTCCAAGAAAAGTTTCTTGAATTAGAAGGCAAATGGCTAAGCAGCAAGTTCGTGTTCGAGGAATCTCCTCATCGGGATTGAAAGGTGGCAGCAGAAATACAATCTTTACTTGGATGGAATCCTGCAACACCACTTAAGGATCCTCAACTTGTTTCAATTTTATCACAGGGAATAAATTGCAAAATGTACGAGTGAGTGACTGGCAAATATAATAATTCCTCTTTCCTGGACGGATTGTCAATTTTCTGAGATTTCATTCATGTTTTCTATATTTTAGATCGTCTATCTGAAAAATAATTAATAAAAATTCAATCGAAATTATTTAAATGTATATTAATCTTTAAAAAATTATCTTTCATCAATAGCTCCTCTAATGTCGAGTAGGAAAAACATTCCAGTACAGAATAAGAGAATTTTGACTTTCAGCTCTTAAAGAAAAAAGCAAATGAAAAGATTAGAATCGAAGTCAAATACAACTTTCTCCATCGCTGGCTTTGTTATAAAATCTGGTGTAACTAAGCACATCTCTCGTCTTTCTTTTCTTTAAGTTTCTTGATTGATAAATGATAAATGAGTCGATCGTCCTAAAAAAGAAAAATTGAATTAGTATTGACTCTAATCAGTTAATTATGAGAATATTAACTATTTACCTTTCATTTGCGAGTTTTCTTCTCTTCTCTCACACAATTATTCACTAATTAAAAGTAAACACCAAAAAAGTTTTCCGACTATAATTATTTACTTAGGGGAAATATTTAAATGCGCCAATTGTGTTATAATTCCTGACCTGAAACAAAAAAAATTTCAATTAGTTTTATATTCTAATATAAGAATTTTGTATTAGTGTTTTAATTTATTTATGTTTACCTTAAATTTCCCAAAAAATATTGAAAATTCTCTTCTCTCTACTTTTTCACACTCACATAAACACTATATAAAAAATAAACACCAAAAAAAGATATTTTCATTTATTACAACAAAAAGTGTTAAGTAGTAAATGAAAATTATAAAAAAGAACAGCAAGAAGGTTTTAAATAATTAATTGGACCCTGTTACGCATTAGTGTGTCAAGCGCCAGCTACCGAGATTTGAGAAAAATAACATTAAAGTTTTTTGCTTTGATTGGATTATATATAATTTTTTTGTCAATTATGCAAGTAACATTAAATATACATTTTTTTAGGACATATTTCATAAAAATTACTATTAATAACACTAGTCGACAAGGTTTTTTTCACAAGAAATCTTATTAGTGAACCTAGTGCATTTTTTCATTCTGAATTCAGATATGTAGTTAGAATTTTTCCATCAGGCACAGTTTTAGAGATATAGAGCAAAATAGATTTTGATTGAAAATGGGCTCTAAAACGGCTTTTATTTAGAATGTTCAAATTATTTTTAACGCGACACCCCGTCAAATTATGCAGATAGTTAGAATACATATAAATTTTAAGTTTCATTCCAATCGGAGGTCATTTAGACGTGCCGCAAACAGTGGCGTAGTGAGCTTAACTCGCGCCCGGGGGAAAATACCTTTTAAGCGCCCCCCCCCCCCCCCCATTCGAAAACCATATAATATTATATGTAAAATATACAAAATTATTATGGAGGCGGTATAACTCGCTGAAAGCAAAATCTCCCCTAAAACAAACTAGCCGAAAATCCGGAAAGTTCCAAAATAAAATATTTTTAAAAATCTGGTGTGACTCCCCCACCAGATTTTTTGTGTTTAGAAAAAGTTTAGAAAAAGCGAAATTTTCAAGATTTTTTTTGCTTTGGTCACCCCTAATACAATTTTAGATATCCCTGAATGCAAAAAACATATGTACGATTTTCTATAGTTCTATGGCTTTCTAAAAATCACTCATTCGTAAAAATCTGTTAATTATTAACAAAAACGTCAGCAAAGAAAAAACTCAAGTACACTCACTGGTCGAAAAAAATGGACTTCAATTGAATTAAAAAGCGCACCCTATCCACGAGAAGCCAATGTATCCTCTCTGAGTATCGGGTCACGGACCCTAACTTTATTATATATTATTAAAAAAAAATATTTTTTGAATCTCATATCTTTCTTTATACTTCTAAAAGAACAAGAGGTCCATTTTTTCGTCCAGTGAGTGTACTTGTGTTTTTTCTTTGCTGACGTTTTTGTTAATAATTTCATTAATAATTAGCAGATTTTTATGAATGAATGATTTTTAGAAAGCCAAAGAACTATAGAATATCGTACATATATGTTTTTTGCATTCAGGGATATCTAAAATTGTATTAGGGGTGACCAAAGCAAAAAAAATCTTAAAAATTTCGCTTTTTCTAAACTTTAAGCCGTTTGCGGCACGTCTAAATGACCTCCGATTGGAATGAAACTTAAAATTTATATGTATTCTAACTATCTGCATAATTTGACGGGGTGTCGCGTTAAAAATAATTTGAACATTCTAAATAAAAGCCGTTTTAGAGCCCATTTTCAATCAAAATCTATTTTGCTCTATATCTCTAAAACTCTGCCTGATGGAAGAATTCTAACTACATATCTGAATTCAGCATGAAAAATACTTCTAGAATTTCATATCTTCATTCTTGTGAAAGAAAAAAAGTTCATTTTTGTCGACTAGTGTTATATATTCCGTGCTTAACTCAATTTTTAATTTTTTTTGGCGCTTGACACACTAATGCATAACAGGGTCCAATTATCCCTTGCTTGCCGAAGGTAAGAAAAAGTTGTGTGCTGTGCGACAGTCATACCAGATTTACTTTTTACTTTTTCGTATAGAGAAAGTATTGTAAACGTCAAGAGATTTTGATGTTTCTCCACGTTTTAGACCTCCCTGGGTCCAAAGAGTCCATTTTTGGCATTATGTCTGCGTGTGTGTGTGTGTGTGTGTGTGTGTGTACACGATTGCTTAAAAGGGCAAGCAGCCAGATCGATGAAAATTTGGTATATGCTCCTCATTTATTTCATTTGAGAATTAAGAGCATTGGACAAATCTTGAGTTATTGTACATGTAGTTTTTCTTGCTCGGCGATGTCTTTTGGACTCCAAAAAATAATTCCATTTTATTTCTGAAAAAAGAAAAAAAACTATTAAAAGCATTAAAAATTGATTTTATTAGTTTTTAAATTTAGTATGCCTATTACTTACGAAAGGATCCAGTTGGTTATGTCGTGAAGATTCTCGACGATCTCAGCCCCCACTACCATCTAAAACAAAAGAAGAATTAAAGGATTAGTCTTTACTATGTATTTTATGAAAAATTTTGAAAATTTCTTTAACTTACAGTGAAGACTGCTTCTTTCGGCATAACGAGGGCTTCCCTAAAAACTAACCTAATCCCCCACTATCTATGACCGGGACGGCCATCTAAATCTAATAAGTAAGATGACTGACGTCCTCTTCTTTCTTGAGACGACAACGCGAGCACTCCCGGAAGGCAGGTAAGCCTTCAATCAACACAAATCGCAAACGAAACGGAAAGAACGCGCCCGCAAACCCAAGGAAATAAAAGGAAAAGAAACTCACACCATCAAGATCAATTAATCTCCACCCACCTGCCTAATCAATGTCATTTACTAGCGAGCTAGAAAGAAGTAGAGTTAATTGATCTGATGATATTCATTCACGAGTTAGGAAGGAAGCCCGGCCAATGCAGTGCTGGAGAACCCCCTTGATTGCTCATCTCAGAAACAGAATGTCGTTGTCCAAGATGCATGCTGAAAAAAAAGAACCCTAAAAGCTAACGACATCCTATACGAACTCCTAACATCTTGGACATTAACTCACTCTGTCCTGAAGCAACCAAGGCCCAGAACTCAGCACTGACGGACAAAGAGCCTCGGAGAAAGAGAAAAACACTCTTTCTCTCAAATGCGCGAAGAGGAAAAGGATAGAGGAATTCTCCTAGTGCCCTTGGACATTGGTCAAAGGCGAATTGAATCCTCACTGGGAGCCCTACCTAACTAAAGGGGAACAACAACAACAACAACGCCCTATGCCAGTATTGAGGAATCAATTCACAATTGAACAACATCCAAGAGAACGTCAAAGAATTCCGACACAGAAGGCCTAAACCCCAAAAAATATAATATACCAATGCGCGAGCGTAGAGATTTTCTAATTATGTTTAGCGCCCTCTATATAGAACCTATATATTTCTAAATAATCTAATAAGAATTGCGTGTATTCTTAAAAATTAACAAGTAAGCATAGAAAAGGAGAGAGAAATTAATCCCTTACACGCAAAACTCAAGTCCTAATAATAGCTAAAATAATAGTAAGACATGCACACTTGAATTGTCTCATATGACGATGATGATATCCAAAACGTTGGGCAACGAATGAATGAGGTACTGTGCAAGCAAGATCTACCTACTAATATCAATTGACAACTTTTACCTTATGCACATTGACCATTCACCCATTCATTACCTTTAAAAGGCTGGGACTCTGAAATGGGAGAAATACATGATTAAAAACATCCTAGCCATGCACCTATGTGAAAATATCTAAATATTATTTAGGCCGAAATGAAAAAATTAAAAAAAATTTTGAAAATCCTAAATCTATCTCACTCTACGCTCACGGAAATGTTCATACAGACTTTTGTTGTGTAGCTGCTAGACTCTGCAATCAGCTGTAGAGACTGCCTTGATGCACAAGTACGGCGAGAAGGCGATGTCCAATTCGAAGTTGCTCATTCCGCAAAACTCAATTCTCGAAGGCGATTAGGGGGCTTCTGAAATACAAAGAAAAAATATAAATTAATTTATTTGAGAAAGGATGTGGTATGCCAAGTTGTTTGAATAAGGAAGGGTGTATGCTTGTTTCTTCGCAATGAGAAAAATAACTTTTGAGTGTTTTCGCCGGATATTTCGAAGGCATTTATTAGCACTCTTCATCAGCGGCTGTTACAAAATGCATAAAATAATTAGAGTGAGTTTAAGCAAATTGAAATATAAAAAATTTTTTTGAAATAATATTAGTATCATACCTCACTCTAATTTCACTCTCAATTTTATCCATTTTGTAACAGCCTCTGATGAAGAAGTGCCCTAATAAATGCCTTCGAAATATCCGTAGAAAACACTCTAAAAGAAACAAGCATACAACCTTCCTTAAATTAATTTATGTTTATTTTGCCCCCATTCCCATTAGGCTTCTGTTCTAGAAAACTAGGCTTTAGAAAGAAATTTTAAGTGGAATCCCAAAATTCCAATAGAGGGAGGTCACCAGGAGCAGGCACTGCAGCTAGTATATATAATAAACATTTGAACTCTCCAAATTCAGAGAAACAGATCACTGACAAGGGAGTGCATAGCCTTGATAACACCGATTTGAACGAAAATTTTTTTATGTGTAGTACTTGATGAAAAACGAATTCTGCTAAAGCCAGAGAACGCGCTTCTCAACGGTTCGCCTAAAAAAAAAATGTTAAAGATTTTGCCTTCATGCCTTAAGCCGTTACTAACAATAACATTTACAAAGGTCACGGTGGCTAGGTCGGTAGGGCGCATTCTTTGTAAACAAAAATCCTGAGTTCGAATCTCTCTCCTTGTGCAACTATTTTTTTTTTTTTTTTTTTTTGTGTAATTTATTTTATTTTTTTTGTTTCAGAATATTTTTTAATATTAATAAATAAATAAAAAGTTTTTTTTAATTATTGGCATTTAATTTTCAACATGTTCCATATATTTAAATAAAATTCGAATGCTTTCTGTCAAAAATATAATATAAGGAAATATTCAATATTATACTAGAAATATATTACTACTATTAATTGGACACATAAAAAAATATTGTCGTAGCATGTTCAAAGTTCGGAAAATGAACCACCCAACTGTTTAAAATATAAATATTATTATAAATTTATATTTGTGTCCAATTAATAGTAATATATTTCTAGTATAATATTAAATATTTCCTTATATTATATTTTTGACAGAAAGCATTCGAATTTTCTTTAAATATATGGAACATGTTGAAAATTAAATGCCAATAATTAAAAAAAACTTTTTATTTATTTATTAATATTAAAAAATATTCTGAAACAAAAAAAAAATAAAATAAATTACACAAAAAAAAAAAAAAATAGTTGCACAAGGAGAGAGATTCGAACTCAGGATTTTTGTTTACAAAGAATGCGCCTTACCGACCTAGCCACCGCGACCTTTGTAAATGTTATTGTTAGTAACGGCTTAAGGCATGCAGGCAAAATCTTTAACATTTTTTTTAGGCGAACCGTTGAGAAGCGCGTTCTCTGGCTTTAGCAGAATTCGTTTTTCATCAAGTACTACACATAAAAAAATTTTCGTTCAAATCGGTGTTATCAAGGCTATGCACTCCCCTTGTGAGTGATCAAATTTAAGAAAAAAATTATTTTATTTATGTAATGAAATTAATTCAAGTGAATTTTCATCATTATTATCATACTTATGGAATATCAGAGAAATCGAGGGAGGGGGGGGGGGGGGGGGGGGGGGCTAAAATGGGAGGTTTTTCTTTCTTGCAAATGATAATTTTATAATGTTTTCACTTGTTCAAAATTATATTATAATTGCAATTTTCAGCTGGGTTCATAATTTTGGTTTTTAGATTAGTTCCCCTTTCTTGAATACACGAGCCTACTAAATGAACATCTCAAAGGCTTTTTTCAATCCCTGAAGTGAAATTTATTTTACTTAGAAATTTTGTACGAGTAATATTATGATATTATATGAAATTCATATTAATTTATACAGACTACTAGCCTTCAGCGGGCTTCGCTCCCTGGACTCAGAGTGCATTCTGTGAATGTAAACAAATCCAAAAGCAGGCACATAATAAAAATTTTCTTAATTAAGAAGAAAAGGCGAGGGGGGCCAATTCTTCTTTTTTTTAAACATTCACACTTTTTTCTCATTCAAACTGGGACTCACACACACATTCTCACGTTCACCCAGTCTTTTCGGCAACTCATGCCATATAAAACTTTACGATATCCGTTATTATTTATAATATCTATTGGGGGTCCAGGCTTTCCATTTGGTATCCAAATGGCTTAAATAAAATCATCGGACTGCCTGGGGTTCGAACCCGCGACGTTCGGTATAGAAGAAGCCTTTTCTTCTTAATTATGAAAATTTTTATTACTATTCCAATCCAGCCCCTGCTTGATGATTTGTTTACATTCACAGAATACACAAATACAATGAATACATAAATATTCTCTATACATTTCCTATGGGAGAAATCGTAACTTTAGGAATTAATAACTCAAAAAGTTATAGGAATTTCGGGACCCGAATATTTTTTCTGGACTCTCCATAACGTCCTCTATAAGACTGCAAAATTTCGTTTCAAAATTACGGGAAGTTGGTCAAACAGAGCGTGAGAAACGGACACTCAGCTATTATATATATAAGAATTGACTTCTGTTTATGAGATTACTTGTCTTAGGAAGCAGGTTGAAGGCTTGTGAGTTAAAAGAAAATTACTAGAAGCTTTTTTCCTTTTTTATTGGATTACTTAATTCGGCCGACCATTTAGCTAATTCATTGATTTCGGTTTAAAATGTACCATTGTCAAGGCCTGAAAAAATTCAAAGAAGAGAGAGTCAGTTAACGATCATAAAACTTGCACAGTTGCATCTTGACATTTTACAATCTCAAACTCACACAATTGTACATGAATAACCTCATTTTGAAAGATATATTTTCTTATATCTAATTAAGTTGACAGATATACTTATATATATAGAGATATATATATAAAATCAATAGATAGTGATGAATGATATTTTGTTTTGTTTTTTTTACCTCAGAATCCACATTTGTTTCATAATGAATAGTACAATCTCATACATCAAGAGCAGGATGCAGGTATATTTATTATAACAATCTGAAAAATCTGGTGTGACTGGCGCACAGCACACAACTTTCTCTTACCTTCGGTAATCGAAAGTTGTGTACTGTGCTTGTCACACCGATTTTGGTCGACATGTATTTAGTTCCCGGCACTAGGGAATATTTGAATTCAGATGTCAAAATTATAAACATGGGAAAATATTTATATTTTGTACCATGGCAACCATTTCTCCTATCTTCCCTATGAAATACAAGAGTAAAGTGGGCTTCAAACAATTTTGAGGGCAAAACGAGAATATACATTTGAAAGAGCATCTAAAAAATAATTGATTTTTTGAATTTTAATCAAAATCGTTAGAGCGAATTTTGAGAAAATCGAAAAAAACTGAAAAAGTACATCAGTAAAGTACTAGTACTCTTTGGCCGATTTTGATTAAAAGCTTATTTTTCCGGTCCCGGGGGTGTTTAACTTAAATATAAAATTTCAACCTCCTAGCTCAATTCCTTCATCCTTAAAATTGAACACACACACACCCACCCACCCACCCACCCACCCACAGACAGACCATGTCGCGAAAACCACTTTTTTGGATTCAGGGGACCTCAAAACGTGAAGATCCATCAAAATCTCGACATCGAATTTTTGACATGAATCCAATACTTTCTCTCTATATATATATTACATATATACATAGGTAAGAGAAAGTAAAAATGACATGATGTATATAGAACATATATAGTGGTTAACAATAATGATCTTAAATCATGAGAATGGTGTCTGTGAGCCCTCAACTGACCACTATTTTTTTCCTTACACGAATATAGATGCAGCAGTTTGGTGGTGCAAATAGCAGCACAGTAATTGTTTTTATTTTTGCTTGTTTTGGAAAAAAACTTTATGCCGAAAGAACAAATTGGCAAAAACAGTTCAATCTGAAAATACATATAGGTTTTATAATAGTTATTTTTTTACTTTCTCTTACCTATGTATATATGTAATATATATATAGAGAGAAAGTATTGGATTCATGTCAAAAAATTCGATGTCGAGATTTTTGATGGATCTTCACGTTTTGAGGTCCCCTGAATCCAAAAAAGTGGTTTTCGCGACATGGTCTGTCTGTCTGTCTGTGTGTGCTGGGGGGTCTGTGTGTGTTCAATTTTAAGCATGAAGGAATTGAGCTAGGAGGTTGAAATTTTATATTTAAGTTAGGCACCCTCCTAGGGCGTGAAAATAAGCTTTTAATCAAAATCGACCAAAGAGTACTAGTACTTTACTGATGTACTTTTTCAGTTTTTTTTCGATTTTCTCAAAATTCGCTCTAACGATTTTGATTAAAATTCAAAAATCATTTATTTTTTAGATGTTCTTTCAAATGTATATTCTGATTTTGCTCTCAAAATTGTTTGAAGACCACTTTACTCTTGTATTTCATAGGGAAGATAGGAGAAATGGTTGCCATGGTAACAAAATATAAATATTTTCCCATACTTATAAATTTTACATCTTAATCCAAATGTTACGTACTGTCGGGAACTAAATATATGTCGACACAAAAAATCTGGTGTGACAAGCACAGAACACAACTTTCGATTACCGAAGTTAAGAGAAAGTTGTGTGCTGTGCGCCAGTCACACCAGATTTTTTTATTTATTTTTTTTTATTTTATTTTATTTGGAAGATAGTATATAGGCATCTATATCTATATCTTCCAAATAAAATAAAAAAATAAATATTATAAAACCTATATGTATTTTCAGATTGAACTGTTTTTGCCAATTTGTTCTTTCGGCATCCAAAAGTTTTTTTCCAAAACAAGCAAAAATAAAAACAATTACTGTGCTGCTATTTGCACCACCAAACTGCTGCATCTATATTCGTGTAAGGAAAAAATAGTGGTCAGTTGAGGGCTCACAGACACCATTCTCATGATTTAAGATCATTATTGATAACCACTATATATGTTCTATATACATCATGTCATTTTTACTTTCTCTTACCTATGTATATATGTAATATATATATAGAGAGAAAGTATTGGATTCATGTCAAAAATTCGATGTCGAGATTTTGATGGATCTTCACGTTTTGAGGTCCCCTGAATCCAAAAAAGTGGTTTTCGCGACATGGTCTGTCTGTGGGTGGGTGGGTGGGTGGGTGGGTGTGTGTGTGTTCAATTTTAAGGATGAAGGAATTGAGCTAGGAGGTTGAAATTTTATATTTAAGTTAAACACCCCCGGGACCGGAAAAATAAGCTTTTAATCAAAATCGGCCAAAGAGTACTAGTACTTTACTGATGTACTTTTTCAGTTTTTTTTTCGATTTTCTCAAAATTTGCTCCAACGATTTTTTTTTAAATTCAAAAATCAATTATTTTTTAGATGTTCTTTAAAATGTATATTCTCATTTTGCGATTGAAATCTTCTGAAGACCACTTTACTCTTGTATTTCATAGGGAAGATAGGAGAAATGGTTGCCATGGTAACAAAATATAAATATTTTCCCATACTTATAAATTTTACATCTGAATTCAAATGTTCCGTACTGTCGGGAACTAAATATATGTCGACACAAAAAATCTGGTGTGACAAGCACAGAACACAACTTTCGATTACCGAAGGTAAGAGAAAGTTGTGTGCTGTGCGCCAGTCACACCAGATTTTTCAGATTGTTATAATAAATATACCTGCATCCTGCTCTTGATGTATGAGATTGTACTATTCATTATGAAACAAATGTGGATTCTGAGGTAAAAAAAAACAAAACAAAATATCATTCATCACTATCTATTGATTTTATATATATATATATATAAATTTAAAATAAAGATAAATCCTTATTTATTTCCGCACTTTTTATTTCCAAATATACAAAATTTCTTTGGGGTATTTCGGCCACATCACACAGCCATCTTCAGCCAAGAAATTTTAAGGTTGGAAAACGTCATACAATAAAATAAACCTCGGCTCATCAGATATCAACTTTTCAAAAAATACATTTGTCATTACCTCAACAACACTCGTTTGATTTCTAAAAAGAAATCAAACGAGTGTTCTATTTAGAAATCAAACGAGTGTTGTTGAGGTAATGACAAATGTATTTTTTTGAAAAGTTGATATCTGATGAGCCGGAGGTTTATTTTATTGTATGACGTTTTCCAACCTTAAATTTCTTGGCTGAAGATGGCTGTGTGATGCGGCCGAAATACCCCAAAGAAATTTTGTATATTTGGAAATAAAAAGTGCGAAATAAATAAGGATTTATCTTTTATTTTAAATTTATTAATAATTATGTTTCGCCAAAAAAATTCTTTTGAAGTTTTAATAATATATTTAGTTTCCGACAGTACGGTACATTCGATTTTCAAGATGTAAAATTTATAAGTATGGCGAAATATTTATATTTTGTTACCATGGCAACCATTTCTCCTATCTTTTCTATGGAGTACAAGAGTAAAGTGGTCTTCAGAAGATTTCAATCACAAAATGAGAATATACATTTTAAAGAGAATCTAAAAATAATTGATTTTTGAATTTTAAAAAAAAATCGTTGGAGCAAATTTTGAGAAAATCGAAAAAAAACCGAAAAAGTGAATCAGTAAAGTACTAGTACTTTTTGGTCGATTTTGTTCAAAAGCTTCGTGTCACGTCCCATGGGGGTGCCTAGCTTAAATATAAAATTTCAACTTCCTAGGTCTTTTCGTTCTTGAGATATCTTGTTCACAGACACACAGACAGACAGACAGACAGACACAGACACACAGACAGACAGACCATGTCGCGAAAACCACTTTTTTGGATTCAGGAGACCTCAAAACGTGAAGATCCATCAAAATCTCGACATCGAATTTTTGACATGAATCCAATACTTTCTCTATATATATATTACATATATATATAGATAACCAGATAATCAAAAAATTTAATATTTGAATACAAAGTTAACAGTGTTAATACCGCCCTCATTAATTAGAGCCTTCTGAGGGTTAATGGAAATCTTCAGAGTAAAAGAGAGTCAGAAAAGTTGGAGCATAATATCAATTAGAACGGGGCAGGTCCCCATTAATCAACTATATTCGCAGCCACTAAATTCCCATAAATTTCAAACAAACGAATCAAAAAAGTAATTATAATACAACTTAAATTTGTTGTTACAATACAATTTGAACAAGAAAATATATAAAATAATCTCTCAAGCTATAAAAAAAAACCTATGCTAGTGTATAAGTAGGATGCGATTAAAATATATATATATATATATTTTGCAAATGCATCGAATATAGGCCTACAGTATAATATATTATACCTGAGATAAGTATTATGCCAAGTGCAATTGTAAGAAACGATAAAAAATTTCAAAGATATTGAGTTTTGTATTCTTTGACCAGAATTAGCAATATTCTTTGAATCTTTTTATCATTCTTGCATTTGTACTCGTTGACAAAAAATTCTTTTTTTAATCACAGAGATTCAATCAAAAAAGAAATAGTTTTTAAATGAATTTTATTTTCTTAAAAAAAATCATCTAAATAAACCCTAAAAGCTATAAAATTTGTTTATCATCTCTTGAAAACAAATAAATTTTTATTAAAAAAATATTTAAAAGAAGTCAGAATTGTCAAAGGGTGGCCGATGATGCTTATGACATGGAAGTCACATTTTCATTAATTATTAATTAAATTCATTATTGTATATTCTCATGTTAAAAAAAAAAAAAATTGAGTCTGAGATTGAATGATTTGACAGAAATAAACGCATGGATTTTTATTTATAAAAATAAAATTATTTTTAGTTAAGATAATCTCACTACTAGTAAAAAAAATTCCTTTTAATTTATTACTCAACATATTAAAAAAAAAATATTTATAAATACCTTTACTGGAGCTCTCAGGAATGTCAAAGGGTAGCCGATGATGTCCTCGAAATGGAAGTCAGGCTCACTCGCTTTTTCACTAATACACAATCACTTTATTATTATTAAATAGTTATTTTCACATATAAAATAAAATATTAAAACCGATTAATGTCACTAAACACACGCAAAGTATATTTTCTCGATGGAAATAAGATGACAGACACTTCGTCAACGTGATGAGCTCCAGGCGATTTTTAGTTATATTATTTGATCCAAAGAGTCTCTGAAATTAAAAATATTCTTTAGAATGATTGAAATAATTGTTTGATTAAAAATAAATATTAAAATAATTACCTGGTGTTTGATCATCAGCTGTCAAAATTGCTTGATTCGATTTCTTATTAACGACACATCCAATTTAATAAATATTATATTCATTTTGATGCTCATTTAATATAGAATGAATATAGATAATTAGTTTAAGTTGAAACGATTTCCATACTCAATTAATTTTAATATTCTTTGCGTTGTCATGAGAGAGGCACAGACAGGCAA
The DNA here is from genome assembly GCA_023213315.1 of Euborellia annulipes. Lineage (NCBI taxonomy): Eukaryota > Metazoa > Arthropoda > Insecta > Dermaptera > Anisolabididae > Euborellia > Euborellia annulipes. Next base: position 21,821 of record JAKCPI010005438.1, on the reverse strand, counting down.
AGAGGTTGAGATGACAAGATAAGAGAGTATACATTCAATACCAGTAGGCGCAGGTTTCCAAAGACAAGACATATAATAATAAATAAATTTTAATAAAACTATACATGGGGAAATAAATAAATAATAATAAATTTTAATTTTAATTTTTTTTTAAATCATTCTACTTACTAGCCGCGGAACCTGTCGAAAGCCGAAAAATTAAATTTAATTATATAACTAAATTTTATTATATACATTTCCGAATTAAAAAAAAAAAAAAATTTAGCCTCAAATAGAGATGTGAGAACACGAATATTTTTTCTGGGCCCTTCTATAAGGCTGTAAACCTTCATTTCTAAATTCCAAGGTAAAATTGGAAAAACAGAGCGTGACAAACAGCAAGGGGGGGGGGGGGAGGCGCTGGCAAAAATTTGTAATTCATATATGCATCATGGTTGTCATGGTAACGAGATATAAATATTTCTCTATCTCTATGAGTCCTTTCATATTAATTATAAATTTTCCCCCTCTATATCTCCCGAACCGTTCACTTTAGCGTGATTATGTACTAGACCATTTTTGTTTGTAATTTAATTTCGATTATTTTTGTATAGATGAATTTTTGCGCAAAAGCGCATAGTTTTTGAGATATTTGCGAAAAACCATCTTCCCGCAATTTTACCGGCTTATTCCCGAGTCATTATGAAAGTGGATTTTATACATTGTTGAACAACTCTTATATAATAAATACATACACAGTGTGAGATGACCAGGTGCATAAAACGTCAGCGGTGTGAATTAAACGTATAAAGAAATAACCCCGGCAGCATCTCTCATTTCTACCCTCTTATTTATAAAATAATAGAGCTGCCAAGTAAAATTAGATTTTGTAGATTATAAATTTTAAGTTAAGATGAGAGGAGGATATTTAAACTAATAATATTATATTAATACATACAGTATATACCAGTATATATATATGAAAACCGTTTAATGGTTTAACAAAACTAACCATGGATAGCGTTTCCTTTTAATAGAAGTTCAATTCCACCTAAAATGATCGGATCTCTGATTCGCTTGATCGCATCCCTCGGAGGCTCGACACCAACTCTATTTATATCTTGGATTCTTAATGAACACTCATGAAAACAGATCACATTGTGATTTGTTTCTGTCACAGTTAGTTGTTTTTTAAATTCTTTTTTTTTTATAATTAATGTATGACACTTGTAAAGGAGTCTTAACATTCCAAAAGGATTGATCGTAAATATTTTTTACAACAGTAGTGTATAATACTTTTGTTAGACTATATATATATATATATTAGGTGGTCCCCAAAAACTGGACTTATTTAAATACACCAAGCCACCCCCTAATTTTGTTCCAACATACAGCAATATTCACCAAACAAAATGTCAGCATCCTACGACAAATGGAAAGCAGTGCTCAATCTATGTTAATTTTGAAAATTTTGCTAAATACTAACGTTTTTTTTTTTTATATTTTTTGTTTCAAGCTATTTGAGGGAAAGAGAAGAAAAGAACATTAAAATAACAGAAGAAAATATAAATACAATACGAAAGCTGATATACATATATAAGTGTACAGTGTTAATAATAGGAAATTTGTTGTTTTTTTTTCAGAGAAACAGTTTACTTAAGCAGTATATACTATAATTTAAGAATATAAATATAAAAGTCACAACATAAATATTGGTATCTACAAGTAAACAATTGTGTTTATTTTATTTACCAAAATTTAAAAAATTACGCTATTTTAACTTTTTTACCCTTAATGAGCACTGCCTTCTTATTTATGTATCAACTTGAGATTTCGGGAAATTATTTATATTACCAAATAGAACTAAATTAGGGGGTGGCCTGGTCTCCTGCTTAAACTTCAGTTTTTTCCATAGTAATATGAACCACCCTAATATATATATATATATATATATCCATCTGTCATGTTCTGTCTGACCAACTTCCCGTTGAAATTTCGAATTTGCACTCTTATAGAGGACGTTATGGAGTTGAGGAAAAATAATCCGCTCACAAGACTCCTGAAGATCCAGAATATATATATATATATATATAATATTGGAAAGCAGTGGGTTCTATCTCGCTTTCTTTTTACTTTCTCTTACCCTATACGAGTATATGACGCAAATTGGTCTGTCTGTAATGATTTATTAGCATGAAAAATTGAGCTAGCGGAATGAAATTTAATATTTAAGCTAGGTAACCTCCCGGGCTCTCAAAATAAGCTTTTGAACAAACACTCACACTTTTGTTCCCATTCACACACACACATACATACATACAGTCTTTTCGGTAACGTAGGAAAATTTTTAAAAAAATTAGCCACTGAAATCTGCGTTTTTAGCTATCCTGAGACGTGAAAATTATTTTCAAACTTAGTTTGATTTATAAGCTCTTTTAGGTATTATCGGGCACCTAAGGTGCGATGCGGAGTAAAACTCGCCAATTTGGTCTCGTTTTCAGTTCATATTAGTAAAATCCGGACGCCAAACCGGGACGTAAGGTAACCCTCGGAGGGCCCGGGCCCCGGGGATATAGCCCCCCTGCCCCCCTGTCTGAAGCCCTGGCTGTATGTGCCCTGCAGCAAATTGTAAGTGCCGTAACAGCGTCAAATACACACTGTGCCAAATATTGTTTTAATACCACTTGTTTAATGTTTTATTATAATAAGCGAAAGTGTTGAAAAAACATCGAAAGAAATGAGAAAGAGGAGTTTCAGAAGTTAGGAACAAACCAAGGAACAGTGGGCAGGAACGACTAAAAAGAACATGGTGGTCCAGCCAGGATACCTCCACCCCAAAATGTTACAAGTAGGAGTAAATACAACCGCAAAAGTATCTCACATGTCCAAAAGCTAGCACTTTAATGGAAAACATGGGGGCGTAACTAGGCAGCCCCCCTCGATCCCATCTCACCAGGCCGATGAAGGGGTGTTTTACCCAACTATTTGTTTTTTGTTCTTTTATAGATTGATTCGTGTCGTCTTGGCGGAGTCAATGAAATCCTCTCCGTTTATTTAATGGCATATAAATTGGGAATCAAAGTTGTGCCCCATGCAGGCGGCATTGGCCTCTGCGAGATGGTCCAGCATATGCAGATGTGGGACTTCGTCTCTCTATCAGGGACAAGCTACGGCAAATGGATTGAGTATGTTGACCAGCAACACGAACATTTCGTACACCCTACGCGGGTCGTTAATGCACATTACCAAACACCGACGGTAAATATATTGCTTTTTTTGTTGTGAGAGAAAATGTCTTTTGAGATAAATCTAACACTTTGTTGGTGTGATGGCCGCACAGCACACAACTTTCTTCTCTTGCCTTCGGCAATTGAAGGTTGTGTTCTGAGGACGCTTTTGCAAGGAATTAACAAAAATGTTGACAAAATAATAGGCGAAACACGCATCAACACAAATGTTATTATACTGTGTATTGGCATGTATCGCCTTGTGTTTTATCAAATGAAATCAATCAAGATCCAGCCAGTGATTAAATTCATGTTGGGCATTCCCGCTCAGATAACGCGTAACGCTGGTGTGCAAGACTTACTTGATGCTGTTTAGTTGGAGAAAGGGGAAAAAATATTCTTTTCTTTCCAACATTTTATTAAATAAAATAAAATTATCAAAAATTATAAAAACAAATTCAACCTTCTTTGATTTTATTTCATTTGAGAAAGTTGTAAAAATAACAAAATTGATACTTGGATAATGTATAAGAGATACGAGGGCAAAATTTTAGCGTTAGGGTGGCCCTTAGGGCTGTTTTCGAATTTCTTTACATGGAAACAACATGGGAAATATTTCTTTCTCGGGGACAGGTGAATTTAAAATCCCGAGTTTTTATAAAGAATTCGACGCTCAACAAAAAAAGGTTATTTCGTTTATACCTAAGCCTATAATAAATAAAAAATGTAAAAAAGTTCAGTCCCCATTACAAAAAAGTAAAAAATAATTCAAATTTAACCTCATAGAATTTCATAAATTAATTTCGAATAAAAAAACATACTACAAAAATGTAATATATTTCAAAACACAATTTTATGAATATGCGTCATAATATCAAACTTTGAACGCGAATAGCTTTTAAACTAATAGGCTTAGGTAAAATGGAAATAACCTTTTTTTTAGAGCGTCGAATTCTCTATAAAAACTCGGGATTTCAAATTCATCTGTCCCCGAGAAAGAAATATTTCCATGGGAAACTTAGGCTGGAATGCGGACTATCTTAGAGAATTATTTTTGAGCCCCCGGGAGCAAAGAAATTCGAAAACAGCCCCGCTAGGGACACCCTAATCCCGAGATATAATGTTTCAATTAGAGCCTACGGTTAAATTTAATCAAAAGTGATTAATGTATGTATCGTCTTTTTTGTTTTTGTTTTTAGGCTCCAGGCTATAATACCGAATTGAAAGCAGAAGCTTTAAAGAAATACGAATACCCAAATGGAAGTGCTTGGATCGAATTGTTCGCCCAGGGGAAATACAAAGATCCCCGCCGCCATTAGAGGGAGGCTGTCTCTTTCTGAATCCTCTCCAGGATGTAATCGGGGGTGACGAACCAAAAGGAATTGGGCTGGAAGATCCGATTAGAGAAGAAACCCATCTGGCTCACCGGCGAGATGACATGCAAATGCAAATGGCTGATGCTATTGAATGGAGGCCAATGAAATCCACTCCTAGAAAATAAAATCCTTGTTACCGATATATTCAACATCTTTTCTTTTCTTTTCTTTTGTTACCTCATGTCACCAACATCGCCTCCTTGTTCTGTTAAAACGTTTTTGCCAATCTCAATCATTTTCAAAACTGAAATCAAAATGATGAAATGCTTTAGCAATCGAGGGATATTAAGATTTAACATTCTGGCTTTTTTAATTCTACCTATAAGCTTTCATTTCACATTTTTCAGCTAAAAAAATCTAACGACGCAAGGATAAGTGAACAGGAAGTTTTGTTTTTTATCTGGGCCGAGTTCAAAGTTTGGGGGCATTTGTGTTCTTGGCTTCTAATTGGTGCGGTCGAGGGTCCGGGGGCCAAAGGACGTTATCGCATAAATTGCAAATATAAATATATATTAGAGCCTCCCTCTTCTCTTATTCGAAAACGAGGAGAAATAGGTCACCAAACCATATAACCTCCTTTCAGTAAAGAAATAAACTTTCTATTTTGGTAAAGTTTAAGTTAAGGTCTAAGACAAAGAATTGGCTAGAAAAGGGAATTATTAGCTGCACAAATCAACAATTTTAAGAGTTTATCACTCTGACATGGGTGTCATTCATAAAAACAAATATATTAATAATGACAAAAAAATCTTACCGAGGTCTTTATGCGTGTGATTTAATTCTTTTGCATTTTTTATATGTTGTTTGGTTACAACTAAAAAATGATATGTTGATGCGGGCTTTATATCATCAAAAACAACAAATTGATCATCCTGAATTAAAAAAAAAAAAAAAAAAAATTGTAACAAATGTCAATCAGGTTAGTATTTTTATAATTATATAACAATATAAATGGAATAATCGCTTTGGTTCACTTACTTGATAAAGGAATTTATTCTTTTCCTTCCCATCTGCAATTCGACAAAAAATGCAACCATCTCTATTATTTGTAGACATTGGTTTCCAAAAAATACTTAAGACACGTCGACGTTGTTGCTGGAGAGATCTAAAAATGACAGTCATTGGAATGTCAAATCTGATGTCCATGTGACCCATTAGAGTGCAGCACCTGCCAAATATTTACTTGTAGAGTTCACATTTTCATCGCTAGAGTGCAGCACAAAACACGTCACCTTTTAATAACCCCCCCCCTTTAAAACCCCAAATCCGGCCAAAGGCCTCCGTGTGGCCGCCTTTAACTTCATTGTTTAGGTGCTGTTACCTAGTGATGATAGAGTAAACTTTTCAAGAAAACATTTCAGAAAGGTCCTGCACTCTGACGTTGAAATATAGAATTAATTATTAAAAAAGGCGCTAAAATAAATTGGTAATTCATGCATACATTTCTATTTTTTTAAGAAGAGTTTAATAATTATATTTAATAGTGAATTCTCAATTAGATATGGTTTTTAACATATTTTATTTTTTGTTCAGAACAAGCTAAAAACAGTCAAGTCATTTGAGGGGAGGGGGGCATTTGCCCCCCCCCTCCCCCCAAGGGGGTTTCAAAATATATCTACGAGTTTGCCAAAAGTTTGTCAAAATATATCTACGAAAGTTTGCCCCCTCCAAAAGAAAGTTGAAATGGCACCCACCGGATAAAAATATTCCTAAATAAAAAAAAATCTGGTGTGACTGGTCGCACCAGATTTTTTGCGTCGACATATATTTAGTTTCCGACGATATATATATATATATATATATATATTTTTTTTTTTTACACACACCTTTTTCTCATCCACACTCACATACACACAGTCGTTTGGGCAACTTAGGCCAATTAAGACTTTTAACGATACTCATTATAATTATTATTATTATATATATATATATATATATTGGGGGTCCAGGCATTCTTATTTAAGCCATTTGGTATCCAAATAGCTTGAATAAAATCATCGGACTGCCTGGGGTCCAAACCCGCGACGTTTGGTATACGAGGTTAACACGTCAACCACTACACCAAGCCCGAGGGCATATATTAGAATTCAAGATGTAAAATTTATAAGTATGATACTCTGTTAAATAATAAGTGAATATATATTTCATAAAAAGTCAATTTTTAGAATTTATACATGTAAGGTGCTGCTACCGTGTGGCGCTAAGGTGAACAAACTGATCACGAACGAGAGTGTTGCACTCTAACGGTGATGAATGGAACTTGACATGTAAACATTTCACCTAGATGTGTTGATGAAGGAAAGGGAAGGGAAGAAGAAGAAGAAGAGGGAAGAGAGTGTGTGTGAGTGGCGAGTGGGGGTGGGAGGGACAACGCCGACGCCGACAACCGCGACGTCGATAGAGAGAGAAACTCTCTCGCTTAATATTCATTCACATTCTAATCACTATATATTTTCACCTGATCGTGTAGAGAGAGACAGTCGTTGTCAAGATGCCAGCAGGTGTTCATCTTCATCCTCATCATCCTCGTCAGTGAAAACTCTCTCTTGTGTGTGTTCCACTTTAACTGGATTCTTCTTCTTTCTTATTGATTGTTTTCATCATTATGTGTGTGAACGATAAAACGGGCGGAATGAATCACCAATCATCCGATGACGATGATCTCGACGAGAGTGGATCATCCCCTTCGTCAGCACCACCGCCACCAAGATCCTTTCTCTACCCTGAAATGACAGATCCATTTGTGCATCATCTGGAGCTCGCCACGACATATGACAAAGTCAAGGTTAGTTATTATTGACATTTGATAACAATAGTTTGTAACCTATATTTAATTTCAATCATTGATTTTTATTTATTTATTTTTTTTTAATAACCAAAAGAATCAATGAATAATCAAGGTTAGGCAAGATTTATCTATTATTTAATGACAATTTTAATCAATAAAATATAAAAGCATTTCATTTCTCCTTAATGTATAAGCCCTTTTTGTGTTTGTCACAAAATGGCGCCAGAATATAAATTTGATTTGGGATATTTTCTTTAAAAAAATCATTTCTTGTGTTTCTCTTTATTCATCAGGGGCGTATATAAGGGGGGGGGGGGTGCGAAATTTATTTATTTATTTTTGAACTCAGGGAGGTCTAAAACGTGGAGAAACATCGAAATCTCGAAGTCGAACTTTTTGACCATTACAATACTTTCTCTTTATATTCTATACGAGAAAGTAAAAAATAAAATATAAGCAGTTTTTTAATAAAACCTTTGTCTCTGAGAGGGCCGGGCCCCCCGGATACAGGGGGGTAAAGGGGGTAATTACTCCCCCTCCGAGATTTGGAAAAAATACCTTTTTTCGAAAAAAAATTTATTTTTAATGTAAAATTTTAAAAATTAATACTTAAAAATTTGATTTATATTTATATTCTGGCAAACAAGTACAGAATGCGCCTTTAAATTACTGAAATTAAGAAAAAATTGTGTGCTGTGCGACCAGTCACACCAGATCCCCCCTGAAAAATTTATATACGCCCTATTATTCATATTCAGTTTATATTGGATAATGTTACATTATATTTGAAGAGTTGAAACGGGGATTAATTTATTTATAAAAAAAATTATTTAATTTTAAAAGGCATCCCGTCTCATGCGATAAAAATTGAATTGGCTACCAATCTGTTGATAAATAAATAAATGGCCTCAGATGTCGAAAAAAAACAATTTTTTTTTTTTAATTAGCAATCGCGGATTTATTCCAAAAGTTGTCCAATTTCATTGCGTTTTTGATTTCTGTTTTTTTTTTTGCCCGCAAATTGTATCGATACACCCTTTTATTTTGTTTGGCTTCTTCTATGTAGTTCATGCCGAAATAATTAAATCCTGTTTTTTTTTTCCTTCAAATCTCTGCTCTACTTGTCAAGCAGGCAGCCAAAGCAAAAGGAGAAATTAAATTCTCTTTGCAAATTCATTTGTTCATCAAAGAATAGTCATTTTCTCTCGGAGTCATTTTACTGTCTAGCCTATTACTAATATGCAATAAAAGGGGAACCACCAGATTTTTTATTTTCGTTTCAGGTCAAAAAGACACGAGAAATAAAAAATCGAGATTTGGCAAATTACCGTAATTATAGTGATCCCATAGTGAAGACCAGCAAATCTTTTAGTTAAAGAATAAGTTGATCAAAATACCTACGTCTTAAGCTCCCCATTCGCCACCCATGCGTACGGGGTAGCCGGGCTCGCGATCGGGTATGGGGCGCCTTAGAGAGATGCAAAGATCGAGAGGGTTGCCATCATTTATCGAGACAAGATCCGGGCACTAGGGCTGGACGGTAATGGATTTTCATTACCGACCTCGATAATGAAAAAAAACCGGTTTTTCTCGAAAGTCGGTAAAAATTTTTTACCGCCCGCGGAACCAAAGTTTGCCGCCGCGGAACATTTTTTTTTCACGGAACCAAAATTTTTTCCCACCCGGAAAAATATTTTTACCTTTTTTTTAGAGACGCCAATTTTTTGCCACCCGCGGAACCAAAATTTGCCGCCGCGGAACATTTTTTTTCGCGGAACCAAAATTTTTTACCGTCCGGAAAAATCGGTTTTACCGACTTTCGAGAAAAAACCGGTTTTTACCGAATTAGAGGTTCGTTACCGCGTTTTCGGTAAAAAATTTTTACCGGTAAACCGGTTTACCGTCCAGCCCTACCGGGCACTCGATTTCTGGAAACAATGACGTCATTTCTAGCGGGGGGGGAAATAGGTGCTCAAATTTGGCCAAAAGATATTTAATTTTGCACAGTTTGTATACTCGTAGATATATTTTGAAATATTTTATTCAGAATAATATAAAATTTTATAAAAATCAAAGCCCTTGGGGGGGGGGAGGCGGCCAATGCCCCCCCCCCCCCCACTGTCTGGAAAAATGTTTAAAAATTAGGCCCTAAACTGTGCGTTTTTAGCGATCCTGAGTTCCTGAGTTCCTGAGTTCGATTATGGAAAATAACGCCGGTCAACACGATTTCCGGGTCTCGCTTTTGCTTTTCTGGCTGAAATGTTCGTTTCTCTTAGGCTAAAAATAAAGGGGAAAGAGAATGTTTGCTTTTGTAGAAACTAGAGCAATTTTTTGAGTTTTTGAGAAAAATCAGTGATTTTTTATAATTTTATTTTAAATGACGATTAGGATCGTTTTTGCTGAACATGAGTGTCCCGTGAGAGGCAGAGAGAAGACACTAGGCACGCCGGGGTCCCGGGGGAGAAAAATTTATTTCATTTGATTTGACTACAAATCATTTGAAATAAATAAATGGCCTTAGTTGTCGAAAGGGACCTTAAAAAAGAAAAGATTAATATGAGTATGAGTGTTAAATAACAAGAATTTATTTTATGTTCAAACAAAAGCAAAAATTAGAAATTTTAATGTTTTTAGGTGTCTAGAATCAGAATTCCAGCAAAAACAAAAAAAAAAAAATTGTTTTACTGACCTTATTTTTTCATAATCGTATTTTTTTTTTTTTTTTTTTTATAATTTAAAATTGGCCCCGGAAGACAATTCCATTTGGCCAGCTAAAAATTGAACATAGATAATCTACCACATCCTCCACTTGTTATAAATCTGCAAGATATGTTTAATCGTATACATCGTCAAACCAGACTTCCTATTGGTCTCCTTTAACATTAAAGTCATCTTAGTAGGAAATTTGAAAACTTCACTTTTATAAAAATTGTCTATAATGCCCTTTAATTTCGCACATCCGAGGAAGAGATGGTTAATGTCACCAAAAGACACTCCGTCGCAGTCACAATAGGGCGATTCTCTAAGACCCACCCTAAAAAGATGAGCCTGAGTAGGGAAATGTCCAAGTCTTAGTCTGGTAACAACCGAGGTAATATTCCTATATAGGGGAACATTGTCGAACCAAGGCTTAGAAGGAACCCTCGGCTGAATTTCAAAAAGATGAGCTCCCCTTGACCTGACTGGATTCCTTCCAAAGATTGTTCCACTCAGAATAAGCAGCACATTTAAATATCCCGTAAACGTCTGATATTGGAAGATCTAAATTCACCTTAATGCCAACGTCAATCGCACGATTAGCGTATCCGTCAACTATCTCATTGTTCATAATCCCGGAGTGGCCTGGAATCCATAAAAGCTCCACCGATTTATTAAATTTCCCCAAACTTAAAATCGATTCGATGATCTCCAGCACGATATAGGAGGGACTCTTGTTTTTGGAAATCCCCCAAGTGATTCCAAAACACTTGCAGAGTCAGTACAGATTAAAAATCTCGCCTTACTACTCTTCTTCAAATAATTGAGGGCCTCTAATATAGCTTTGGCTTCCGCTGTGAAGACTGAACATTCACTAGGAATTTGGTACATTCCCACTCCAGACTCCATAATCGTATTAAATCCATTTGTTTTTCCTCGCTTTATTTTATAGGGCAATAATCGGGAGAGCAAACTGTGCTACGGGCCAATTAACTTCTCGATTGTTCTAAGGACTCCGAATTTGCCAAATCTCATCCTATTCCGCGAGGAATATAAGCAAAACACACACACACACACAGACGCATTTCTCCAATCCCTGAAACGCTCTTTTCAAAACGATTCAAATAATAACTTTTTCACCTAGCCTAGCGTTAACGGACCAACGCGCATTTCAAAAGACTTTCTTGCATTTACAAATGGATTTATTTATTATTTCTGTCCCTTTTATATAAATTGGATCGTGCAAATTGTAAATGGGCCATTTTCTATGTCCAACAGAGTGAGTTGAGTGCTCCAAATGAAATCCTCACCCCCTCCACGTTGTGACCTCTAAATCGATCCTTTTCTCAACAACAACAACAACAACAACGTCTCTTGTTCGGTTGTAATGCAAATTTTTTTTTTTAATAATTCAAATGAAAAAAAAAAACAAATTTTAACTGGTGAAAAGGAAAAAATAAAATAAAAAAAGATTTTTAAAAAAATGCTTTTATTTAAATTGAACTAAAAAGAGAGAAATAAGAGAGAAATAATTTAATTGTTCTTGTTAAAATTTTTTTAATATTTATGACTTAAAATAAAAGCGTGGGGCGCTTCGAAGTGATTCCGAGGCTCGCGCCCCACGCTTTTATTTTAAGTCAAATATTAAAAAATTTTAACAAGAACAATTAAATTATTTCTCTCTTATTTCCTCTTTTTAGTTCAATTTAAATAAAAGCATTTTTTTAAAAATCTTTTTTTATTTTATTTTTATTTTAAGCTTTTTAGTCTTTTAGTCTTATCAAAAATCATCAATATGATAAAGTACCACATTAGTTTGGCCTGTATTGATTTGGTTCAATTGAAAAATTATTCATTATCATAAAAAAATGACTCGTAAATATCAAAATTCAAAACTATAGTTAATAGGGCCTTATTTGCGTGAGGCTACAAATAAAGTACCACATTAGTTTGGTCTATTTTGATCAAAACCACCATATAGTGGCGTCATCAAAAATGACTCTTAAGTGTTACATTTCACATCTTTAGCCCATCGGGAAGTCTTTTGAAATTACATTAATTCGCGAAGGGTTTCAAATAAAGTACCACATTAGTTTGGTCTATTTTGATCAAAACCACCATATAGTGGCATCATCAAAAATGACTCTTAAGTGTTACATTTCACACCTCTAGCCCATCGGGAAGTCTTTTGAAATTACATTAATTCGCGAAGGGTTTCAAATAAAGTACCACATTAGTTTGGTCTATTTTGATCAAAACCACCATATAGTGGCATCATCAAAAATGACTCTTAAGTGTTACATTTCACACCTCTAGCCCATCGGGAAGTCTTTTGAAATTACATTAATTCGCGAAGGGTTTCAAATAAAGTACCACATTAGTTTGGTCTATTTTGATCAAAACCACCATATAGTGGCATCATCAAAAATGACTCTTAAGTATTACATTTCACACCTCTAGCCCATCGGGAAGTCTTTTGAAATTACATTAATTCGCGAAGGGTTTCAAATAAAGTACCACATTAGTTTGGTCTATTTTGGTAAAACCCAACTCACAATTTGCGTCATCAAAAATGACTCTTAAATATCAAATTTCACACCTCTAGCTCATCGGGAAGTGTCCTTAACAAAGACATAAAGTTGGTGACCTTGAAAGAGTAAGTTAAATAAAAGCATTTAATAAAAAAAGAAAAAAAAGGTGTCCCTTCCTCCTTCCGTGCCTCATAGCGGACTGTAAGAGACACAGTGGCGTAGCTAGGAAGGGCCCCTTAATGAATGGATGCAAAGATCCAAAGACGTCTGACCAGGAAGAAGAAAAAGGGGAATAATTCCGGGGAGGGAGATCTAATAGAGAAAATGCTCTGCTCGTTGAGGTTTCGAGGAAAAAGAGGCAGCATACAAAGGACTTTGCAAAAACAGATCCATTTGGATATTCAAAACAAAAACTCCAACATCGTTGAACATTGCAACTAGCCGCGCTGCCCGGGAAACATGTTCCTCTCGCCTTCCTCCCTCGGGATCCCCTTTAGGAAACCCACAGGCCAGGCCTGCATGCCACCGTTCCGTAATCGTGTACCACATTAATTAACAATTTTCTATTTGAGATATTTAATTATTATAATTTGTGATTTGCCAGGCGAGAGGGAATCCACTCGGTGCAATTCGACACCTTTTCAAGTTCAAATCGGGACGAAACAAAAGCAAATTGGGAGTTGACAAACACCTTGAATAAAAAACGAAAAGACGGACTTGAGAGAATATCCTCCTAGGGCGGGCACGGCGCCTAGCCAGAGAGCTCTGCCTCCCCTGGACCCCCTTATTCGGCAGTCTCTTTGAAACATACTTCGGAGCCAAGGCCCCTGGCTACTGGGGGCGCCATGTCCGCTCCGCTGCTAACTCACAATTTAAACTCGAAGAGGTATAGATTTGAAGTAATTTTTTGAACCTCCCCATTTGGGGATTATTCTTTTTGCTCTCTCTATTAAAAGTGTGAAATTTCATTTCGAAATTTAAACGGGATGTTGATCAAACAGAGCGCGACAAACCATCGGCAAATTAGCCGCAATTGGGATTAATTAGAAATAGAAAAACGAGATGTAGAAGGTATATAGTCATATATCAATATAATCAATCGATGTTATTACAGTATTTGTTGATTTAGAACAAATCAAAAAGAATTTAATTTTTTCTCTCTCTCTCAATTTGATTTGAAAGTTTAGCCCGAACGCAAAAAAGGTTAGATTTATTCATTCATTCAGGTCATACGGATGTGGAGTTTGCCTCTTGGTTAGAAGGAAAGCAAAAAAAGTGAAAAAGGTCAAAAAATAAGCAAATGATCCTTTAACTTTAATCTTTGATATTAAAATATAAAAGATCCTAAAGAAAAAAAAACATGCATTTTTACTTTCTCTTACCTTTATATATATGTTAATATATATAGAGAGAAAATTCTTCAAAAATTCCATGTCGAGATTTACACATTTTGAGGCTTCCTGAATCCAAAAAAGTGATTTTCGAGACATGGTCTGTCTGTCTGTGTGTCTGTGAACAAAATATCTCAAGAACGGAAAGAGCTAGGAGATAGAAATTTTATATTGAAGTTAGGCACCCCCCTGGATCAGAAGCAGAAGCTTTTAAACAAAATCGGCCCTCGAAAAAAAAAAATAATAAATAAAAAGCGTGACGTCACACACGTGATGAAAGATGATCACCCAACCAAAATTCCGATATTGCTGTTCTCTCCAATAAAATAATAATAATAAAGTTATGTTGAAACAATAAATGCCTGCTGAGAATTAAGAACAGCCAAGCAATGCCAGGTATTGCTAAACTCTGAATGGGTATATTTATTTTATTGCACTAACTTGTAAGAGAGACATGCAAATGGGAGAGAGTGCAAAGAAGGGGTTATCTCACAGAGGTAGGCCTATAAGTCCCGTCTCTTGTGCTTAGAGGTCAGGATTTCGTTTTCTAATAGCGAATTAGGCCAATTCCTTTAGGATGGGTCTAAAATAGCGGAGTGTCTGTCCGTTCTGTTTGACCAACTTCCTTTTGAAATTTTGTAGTCTTGTAGAGGACGTTATGGAGAGTCCAGGAAAAATACTCGCATCCGCAAGTTCCCAAAAGGGGAGGCGCGAAAAATTGAGTTGATTGTTGAGGTTTAAAGTAAAGGAGCATCTTTAGACTTCTACAATTGTGTTTTGTCTTGCCTCCTGAAATATTAAAGAATTCATTCTCTTAAATGTAAAATCATTGAGTGGATCCTCGATGCAAGTGCAAGTCAAACTCCTGACAATAAATTTTATTTATTTATTTATTTTGCATCTCTACCTGCAACTACACGCCAAGTAAACCTCCTGCTTCTGGTATTAATAATTCTTGGCCTGTTTCGTTTGTTATCTAAAAATTAATTGATTTTTGAATTTTAATCAAAATCGTTGGAGCAAATTTAGAGAAAATCGAAAAAAACTGAAAAAGTACAATAGTCAGTAAAGTAATAGTACTCTTTGTCCGATTTTATTCAAAAGCTTGGAGTCACGTCCCAGGGGGTTGTCTAACTTACTTAAATATAAAATTTCAACGTCCTAGCTCTTTTCGTTCTAGAGATATTTTGTTCACAGACAGACCTTGTTGCGAAATCAATTTTTTTGGATCTCAAAACGTGTATATCCGTCAAAATCTCGACATCAGATTTTTGACATATTTATATACAGGGTATATAGGTCTCTAGGCAAAACAAAGTCTGTTGTGACAGGCATAAACCACAACTTTCAAAAACCAGATTTTAACTTGAAGAGAAGTTGCTGTTGAAAAGAGCAAGTACAGACAGGCGCAGCAAACAAAGAGAGCCAAATGCCGAAAGGGAGACGTTTCGGACAAAATTTTATTCGTCCATCCTCAGTCCTCGTTGGCTTAGAAACTAATTAGGCACAAAGTTGTCATTGTTGTTGTGGCAGGAATTTGTGCACATGTATATTTATTTATAAAAACAGGCAATGTTTCGTGAGAGCCTATAAGATAACGACTCCCTTTCGGCATTTGGCTCTCTTTATTTGCTGCGCCTGTCTGTACTTGCTCTTTTCCATTCCAACCAGATTTTATTTTATTTTATTTTTTTGACGTGACAACGTCTTACAAATCATGTGTCTATAGTGGCATGTTAGAGGGGCATGCACGAAAAAGTATATTGGCTTGAATAACTCCTCTGTCTTAAGAGGTATAATTATGGGGAATATACGGTTAGAAAGAATGAGTTTTCAGCTAAAGATTTCACTATTTTTTTTTTTTTTTTGAAGGAGCAAATGTTGGTTTTATACTTATTTTATTCCTTGATTGATACCAATAGAGTGGATTCTAAACAGAGGACGAGAGATCGTATCGTTTTCAGACTCTCTTGAACAACGTTGTTGTTGTTGTTGTTGGTAGAGTACTTTCACTTTGCATCTTCTTTTAGGCAAAGCCGTAGCCGAAGAGAGGGGAAAGAAAGTAGGTCCTCCCAAATGGCAAGTCATCTCGCATCTTCTCTCTTCGTTCTCATTTTCTTCTTCTGCTTTATTATTTATTCTACTTTTCATCAAGAATTTAACCTAAATAGCCGTCCATCAATCCATAGCTATAGCTAATTATTTAGGCTAAAGTTAAACTTTATGTCACCTAAATAGCAATGAGAGATTTTTTTTCTATTGTATTTATAAGGGCTCACCCCCCCCCAAGGGATTCAATTCAACCAAACCTGTAGCATCTTCGTAAAAGGAAAAGAAAGGTGACGTCGTCATAGCAGAGGGTGGGAGGGGGGTAGAGATTTCTCTCTATCAAATTTGCGAATCAAGCGCTTGGCTGGCTGACTTCCGTTCCTCACATACATTTCCCGTTATAATAAGTATACAGTATAAGAGAATTGGAAACAATCTGTGTCCGAATTCACATCGAAAAAACACCAAAGGTATAAAAAGGTCTTCGGACCTTATGCACCAATTCAAAAAAAAAAAAAAATCTGGTGTGACTGGCGCACAGCACACAACTTTCTCTTACCTTCGGTAATCGAAAGTTGTATTCTGTGCTTGTCACACCAGATTTGTACCATTTTTGTGTCGACATGTATTTAGTTTCCGACAGTACGGTTCATTCGATTTTCGAGATGCAAAATTTATATGTGGAAAATATTTATATTTTGTTACCATGGCAACCATTTCTCCTATCCTCCCTATGAAGCACAAGAGTAAAGTGGTCTTCAGAAGATTTCAATGGCAAAATGAGAATATACATTTTATTCAGAATCTAAAAAATAATTGATTTTTGAATTTTTATCAAAACTACTGGAGCAAATTTTGAGAAAATCAAAAAAAAACTTAAAAAGTACATCAGTAAAGTACTAGTACTCTTTGGCTGATTTTGTTCAAAAGCTTCGTGTCACGTCCCATGGGGGTGTTTAACTTAAATATAAAATTTCAGCCTCATAGCTCACTTCCTTCATGCTTAAAATTGAACACACACCCACACAGACAGACCATGTTGCGAAAACCACTATTTTAGTTTCAGGGGATCTTTTTTTTCTCATTCACACTCACACACAAACTCACACTTTCTTTTCGGCAACTTAGGCCAAATAAGACTTTAGACGATATACGATATCCATCTGGCTTAAATAAAATCATCGGACTGCTTGAGGTCCGAACCCGCGACTTTTGGTATACGAGGTTAGCACGCTAACCCCTACACCAAGCCCCGAGGGCTCAGGGGGGATCTTAAAATGTGTATATCGATCAAAATATCGAGATCGAATTGTTTTGACATGAATTGAATACTTTCTCTGTGTGTGTGTGTGTGTGTATCCAAATTTAAACCATGAAGGAATTGAGCTTTTATATTTAAGTTGGGCATCCCACTGGCATGATTCGCTCAGGGGCCCACATCTTCTCGGTACGTGGATGGCGACCACGAGCTGCCCGGCAGTCCCTCAGTTCTTTGTATGTCTGTCCCTTCCCTCTTCTTTTCAAAAGGCGTCAGACCGTGCGACGGGCCGGCCTGTCCTATTTCTTCCAGTAGCACAAGCGCATGAAAGAGTGAGGTCCGCCGACCCCGCATCGCGGGACAGAAGACGAAGACCCCCTCTGGCCCGATACCCCAAGCTTTTGAACAAAATCAGACAAAAAGTACTTGCACTTACTTGACTGATGTACTTTTTCAGTATTTTTAGATTTTCTCAAAATTCACTTCAACAAGTTTGATGAAGATTCAAAAATCATTTATTTTTTTAGATGCTCTTTAGAATGTATATTCTCATTTTGTTTTTAAAGTTGTTTGAAGCACACTTTACCCTTGAATTTTATAGAAAAGAATTGGAAAAATATTTTTCTATGTTTATATAAAAATTCAGGTGCAGAAGATGTGTGATGTGCGACCAGTCACACCATATCAAACAGAGAGAGTAAAAGTTGACTTTCCTTATAAATAATCTCCTAGTCATTTCTTTAGAGAGAGAGAGAGGAGAGCAATGACCTCTCTCTCTCTCTCTCTCTCTCTCTAAACACTCCAGAACACCGGAAATTTCTCTCTTTTTTTCGTTAAAAATAATTAAAAAAAGACCATCTATTTATTTGTTTCCTCATTCTCTACATCCCTTATAAGTGCCTCGGAGAGGCTTTCTATTCGACCGGCGTTCGCCAATCAATTTTCTAAACAGAGGGAAATCCTAATCTCCCGCTTTTTACGTTTCATGTCATAATGACCCCAGGAATCTTAATAGCTTTCAATTTTGTCTTTTTGGAAAATCTATAATGTATAATAGCTCTAATTAATCGTAAGAAGGAACTAATCAGAACGCAGAAAGCGGTAAAGATTGACTTTTTTCTTACAATATTTATGACACGTGTACACTGGAGATTTTTTTGCTAAATTTACTCTAGCTAGAGCTATATGAGACTCTCTCTGCTAATGGACACATCATTGAGACCACTCTAGCTAGATTAGGTCTAAGGTCTAGCGAGATTGGCATAAATCTAGCTAGAGTAGCAGTGGACACCATTTCTCTCTAGAGTGATCTCGCTCTATTTGACTGATTAAATAGAGCAGTTGCTCTAGCTGCTTTTGACAATCTGAATTGAGTATCTTTTTACCTTATTATTGGTTCTATCTTCTTTACTAAACGATCATAGTCTTTAAGGCACATACCTTAAATGTTTTGAAGTCATCATTATGAATTTCTTTCAAAAGATCAGTAAATATTTCTGTCTTTCTAACCTCTAATTCTAACGCCCTTCGTTTCTTGTTTGTTCGCTGTAATATTATTTCGTTATTAATTTTATTTTTCAATCATATCAATAATTAAAAGATTCAATTCTATTCCTTTCCGGTCGCAAAAACGCATGATAGGGTTGGAGGGAAAAGAGTGAAGTTTGCCGACCCCGCATCGCGGGAATAAGGCGAGGACCACGAGTTGTCGTGTTTTTTAAAAGTCGATTTTACGAGCGCCTTCTTCATCCCTAGAGTGAAGGGTGGGGCACCCCCCCCCCCCCCCGACAACTCCCAGAATGTGCAGGCGATGTCAGATCATTTTGCTTGTTGTGTGATGAAGCCTCTCAAGGTATTAACGACTTCAAGATTAACATTTATTTGCACCTGGCCACTCAAAGGGCTTCTTCGCCTGGCTCAGCAATCATTTAGCCAAGGGGAGCCAATAAAATTTCAGAGTTTCTGTCTCTCTTATCCACTCAAAGAATCAAATTTGGAGGCTGAGAAGATTAGAAGATTGTCTTAAGGGGGTTCAGGAATGTACTTAAAAAAAAAAAAAAACCTATTCTATTCTAAGGAATTTGTCAATGCGGTTTTTTTTTAAATCAATTAAATTCATTCATTAATGACTTTATAGAAATTAATTTTTTTTGTTATCAAGCAAATACAAAAAACAAAATGTCCCAATAACCTTTAATTTTTTTTTAAATTTAAAAATGAATTTATTGTTATTATTAATCACATATTAATTAAGGGAATTTTAAAATAAGCTTAGATAATTTATTTAAAAATCAACTGTCAAATTAGTTCAGCATTCTTGCAATAGATGGCAGGCTAGTCTAACAGCCGATCCCCTAATGGCCTATATTTATATATTTTTATGCTTTTATAAAAGATACATAATATATAATAACATTTATTGTTAAAAGATCAATGAAAATCAACCAAATGCATTAAATATTATTAGCTACCATTCTGACATCTCTTGGCGAATTTTTGAATTACTTGATATTTGGGCATACTTGTTATGACACACAACGCCCTCTTATCGGGAAAAACATGCGTAACACCTTCGCTCCTATTCCGCCTTAAAAAGTGAATTTTCTCCCTTCGTTAATGAGATCTAAAGTATCTATTCTTGAATGGATTGGATATCTTCCGCTACAACTCAATTTCCAGTTTTCTTGAAGACTTTAACTTTTATAAGTAAAATATTAGGGATTCGTTCCTACTCTAGTCTACTTCACAATGGTTTCATCATTATATTAAATCTCCACAATTTTATTATTCCTGAGGAAGATGCCGAAACGCTGACAAAATATCTTTGTTTTAATCCCGTCTCAATTTTATTTGTAAAATCGAAACGTCAAAGAATTTTTAAAATGATCATTTCCCCCTCCCCCTCTCTGCGGCGCTATAAAATGAATATAATGAATAAGCGAGGGAGGGGAGGGGTGGGGGGGGGGAGATGCACCGATTCCTCCCTCCTTATTAAGCATTTTCAAGAGAGAGAGAGAGAGAAGATGGGAATTTATTATATTTTCCTTTCTATCTATTTTAATTAAAATCCAAATCTAATACCAAAATCTCTCTCGTAAAAAAGAGAGAGGGGGAGGGGGGGGGGCGGAGGGGGTGAAAATTTTAAAGTTTTCTCTTAACTTACGTCATATTGAATTTTAAAGATTAAAATCATTTAATTTCCATTCTCTCATTAAAACAAGCAACCTTGTCAAGGATTTATACGCATATAAAAGTGTATTAGGTATACTGGGTATAAGGAGATGCGCTAGCCTAGACATTACTAAAAGAGGGCTATTAAAAAATCTGGTGTGACTTCGGTAATTGAAAGTTGTGTCCTGTGCTTGTCCCACCAGATGCGACAGATCGACATATATTTAGTTTCCGCCGATATATTAGAATTTAAGATGTCAAATTTATAAACATGGGAAAATATTTATATTTTGTTACCATGGCATCAATTTCTCCTATCTTTCCTATGGAGTACAATATAATAGTAAAGTGTGCTTCATAAGATTTCAATGACAAAATGAGAATATATTAAGGGGGATCGGGAGCGAAAGAGTTACGCATGTTTTTCCCGTTGTGTGTCATAAAAAGTATGCCCAAAAAATCAAGTAATTCAAAAATTTGCCAAGAGATGTCAGAATGGATGGTAGCTAATAATATTTAATGCATTTGGTTGATTTTCATTGATCTTTTAACAATAAACACTTTATAAATGTTATTATATATTATGTATCTTTTATAAAAGCATAAAAATATATAAATATAGGCTAATACTATATCGGCTGTTAGACTAGCCTGCCATCTATTGCAAGAATGCTGAACTAATTTGATAGATGAATTTTAAATAAATCATCTAAGCTTATTTTAAAAATTTCTTAATTAATATGTGATTAATAATAACAATAAATTCATTTAACAAAATTAAAGATTATTGGGACAGATTGTTTTTTTTTTTATTTGCTTGATAACAAAAAAATTAATTTCTTTTAATAAGTCATTAAACAAATTATAGCTCGATGTCCCAATAATCTCTTATGAATTTGATTCATTAAAATATGAGGTGTGGGGGGCTTAAACACAACTTTCTCTTACCTTCGGTAATCGAAAGTTGTGTACTGTGCTTGTCACACCAGATTTTTTGTGTCGACATGTATTTAGTTTCCGACAGTAGGGTACAATCGATTTTCAAGATGTAAAATTTATAAGTATGGCAAAATATTTATATTTTGTTACCATGGCAACCATTTCTCCTATCTTTTCTATGGAGTACAAGAGTAAAGTGGTCTTCAGAAGATTTCAATCACAAAATGAGAATATACATTTTATAGGAATCTAAAAAATAATTGATTTTTGAATTTTAAAAAAAATCGTTGGAGCAAATTTTGAGAAAATCGAAAAAAACTGAAAAAGTGAATCAGTAAAGTACTAGTACTTTTTGGTCGATTTTGTTCAAAAGCTTCGTGTCACGTCCCATGGGGGTGCCTAACTTAAATATAAA
>JAKCPI010005436.1:0-18067 GCA_023213315.1 Euborellia annulipes | reverse complement strand
AAAAAGTAAAATTGCTTTGATTAATTAATAATAAGAGTCTAGAAGTTAAAATTCCAAGAAATAAGAGATCTCAAACGAAAATGAGATATAATCTAAAGGAAATACTCTTGTTTATTTATTTTTAATTTTTCCCACCAACCATAGGTTGGACAGGTAAAGTTAATGTAATTGTAAAAAAAATCGAATTTGAACTGAAGCTGCCAAAATGCGTTTTGAGGTCCCCTGAATCCATTTAATTTTAAAGAAAATGCTATTATAATCAAAAAAAAAAAAGGACCGGAGCTATTATAATATACAGAGATGATTTTATTTTCTGTCCATGGCATTAGAATATATAGTTTGTTACTCATTTCACCAAAAGAGAGAGATTCGCTTTAGGTTCCGGGACAGAAGGTCATATACTCCCAGCATAAAAACAACCTTGCTTTACATACTTATAGCAATACATACAGCCTCCATTTTTATATTTCCGCAATGAAAATTTAATAATAATGACGATAAAATTTGGGAATGGAATGTTGAATTTGAAAGGAAAAAAAAAAATCCACCATCGATTTATGCTTTGACGTCAAATATGTATGTTCATAAAAAACAAAAAATATTGTATAAAAACGTCACTCTACGCAATCGGAAAAAATATTTAATATTTATTTATTCTTCTCTTAAACTGGTTCTTGTCGGAATTCAGGATTAACATTTTATGTGTAGGCAAACCCAACAATATTAAAAATCAATTGAAATTTAATTAGTTTTGATAATAAATTACATGCTGAGAAAGGACTGCATTTGAACACGCTTTTTACACCAATTAGAGCCGAATAGCAAAGCGGATTAACATGTCAAAATCGCGTTCGGATTTATCCAACTCTTTATTAATATAGTAGAAGACCCTGTGATAAAGCAGTTGAGCTTAGCCACTGAAGACCAAAAAGAGGTCCAAATCAAAAAAATTATCCAACACTTTTGGGAACTTATCATTTTATTTTTCCAAGAAAATTACTACTCGGAGTAACCCTAACGTATCAGACACTAACAAGAGAGAAGAAGTTAATAAAAAAATGAGAATGAATCCCTTCCCAGGAACCAATTCGTGATAATGTAAGTGGAACGCAACCCACCCAAGGAAACATTGTTATTATTATTAAAAACTTCAATTTATCCTTGATTTATGACTGACTTTGGACCTAAATGTCGAAGAAGTGGGCTAAGATTCATACTTGTTAATTATATTACGGAGTCTGAAGTCTTTCTGTAGTTAAGCTGTTCTTGTTTTTACTTAAAATAAATTTCTTTTGTGAAAATATTTGCTCTGCATATATTTATAAGTAGAACCAAATCAGAACAAAGATGAAATCTGTGATTGACATATGCGTTTGAATAAAAAATTACCCCTGTAACAAACTTTTTTATACCATTATCATAATTAAGCTGAAATTTTTGAAGTTTTTTCCCTACTTTTGTAATCTATCCAATGAGATGGAAGCCTTTCTCTCTATTTCTGTTGCTGACATCCGCAGGGTCAGTCAAGGTTGATAATTTATCAACCATTATTATTTGTGACCTACAATAATTAATCTCTCAACTCCCACTCTCGATCGACCCTGAGGATAAATTCGAAACGTTATCATCATTAAGAAAGAAACCTTTTATATAATAGAAATTAACAAAGAAAAAGGAAGAAAAATAGTCTGTATAACAAAAATATACCCGACAACAACTCACTTAAGAAAATGTTAGATATATAAAAAGCTTATAAAAAATAATTTCAAAGAGGAATACTTAAAGCATTGTAGCATATATAAGATAATATGCATAACAGTAAGAATTTTATGCATATGCATCTTATCCATTGACGTTAGTTAGGTTTAAATGACACAAATTGTCAAAAAGTCTCAAATATATTAAATTATTTTTACTTTCTATTACCTATATATGTAATTTATAGTGGCCCTCGGACCATGGTGTAGTTGGTAGGCTGGTCTTCTACACCAAGGGTCGCGGGTTCGGATTCCAGGCAATCCTGTGATTTTATTTAAGCCATTTGGATACCAAATGTCAAATAGAGCCAATGTTAAATCCCTATGGGGGATTTGCATGTTCCCTTTGAAACTTTTTACTTATTTAAAAAAAATTTCCAATCCTTATGAAATTTTTGTATTTTTTTTATTTTCATAACTAATTCCTTTTGTGATTTAAAACAAATTTAATACTTGTTGATATTCCGTATATAGATTATACTCAGAATAAGGAGAAAGAGAGAGAATGATAATATTTTTCTTTCATGAGCCTTCCTTCCCCCACTCTCCCTGTAAGGTGCTGACATTGCACTAGCACTATGTATTTAATATGGTCAGGAATTTTTCTTTATATTTAAATAATAATAAAAGTATCATTTATCAAAGAATGGAATGAGAAAAATTTAGTCGCCTGATATATGTCGGTGAAAATAAAATAACAGAAACGGGCGTAGCCAACATATTTTTTTGCCAACTTAGCCAATTTTGGAGTTGATCTCAATCATTCTTTTTTTTAGAGAAAAAAAATAAACCGTAATTCAGATCATGCTTTATTTAGTGAAGAATGAAGTTATAAAGCAGTTTATTCAATTTTGGGTAGTTATTAAGTTGCTAACTTCACAAAACTTTCTTTATACATCAGCTAGCTAATTATATGTGAAAAAACTCATTTTTTTAACTCGAAGGTAAAAGCATGTTCTTGTTTTCTATATCGATGATTGGATAAGTTTGCTAGTTGAATAGTAGTGAAGCAACCGGCCCTAAATGTGTTCTATGGGAAGAGCCTCTTTAACCTCTGCTAACCTTGAATCTTCATAATAATTTTACATATACAGTAAACATGTATGCATATTTTATATATGCTTATTTTATTTAAAGACATGTTTCTATAAAGTCATGTATAATTTTTATAAATTTATTCTTTTAGGAATTTGTATTTTAATTGATTATCCTAAAGACACTTGGTCTCAATTAATTCACATAATCGAGTTTCAGCAATGCGGTGTTGAGGCAAAGATTAATGATACACATTAGGGTGGGTCATTTTGTCTCTTTTTTTCGGAGCGAAATGTAATACTCAGCAAAAGTGGCCTATCCACATGGACATTACACATAGAAATTTGTTTTCAAATCGATCAATATCTTCTGTGAGAATTTTACCTCAAAGTTTCGAAATTTCGACTGAAAACCAAAATTATCATTCACTTTAGTTGGGTTATAAAGCGACCATTTTGTGGATAACGAGATGTCACTTGCTATGAAAACTAGCCTCAAAATGCGAGTTATATGCCCCTGGAAGGGCCAGAGATGCCTCTGACCGCTTAATTGTACTGAATTTGCCCCGTTTTCGGCCCCAGAGGCATCTCTGGCACTTCCAGGGACATATAACTGTTTTCATAGCAAGTGACATCTCGTTATCCACAAAATGGTCGCTTTATAACCCAACTAAAATGAATGACAATTTTGGTTTTCAGTCGAAATTTCGAAACTTTGAGGTAAAAATTCACACAGAAGATATTGTCCGAAAAAAAAAAATTATATCTTTAATGTCCATGTGGGTGGGCCACTTTTGCCGGGTATTACATTTCACTGCGAAAAAAAATCCAATATAAACTGCGGATAATTATGAATCAGCCTTAATTAATTAATCATTCATCATACAAATCTTTATTTGATTTATACAAATTTTTTGAGCTAAATTCCGACCAAGGAGTTGAATAAAACAAAAGTTTATTTTTATAAATTAAAAAAAAAATTTCTTTCCCACATTCTTCTACCTATCTCTCTCGAGAAATTTCCATAAAATTGAATTAATTAAAATTGTTTGGGAATTTATAAAATACTTTTAAATACCCTTGAGGGTATATCGATTTTTTTTTAAATATTAAATTCCTATTTTATATGATGATATATATTTTCAAAGAGTATACAATTTATTGACGTTTTATATAAGGGTTTATTTGGCTTACAGTTTATCTTTTGGGAATTGATTGGATTATCCACTTTAAGAACCCAAAGGCCTGAGAGAGAGAGAGCTTTTACTAAATTAATATATTCCATTACAAAAAAATGTTTTTAATGTTGGTGGTCTTTATTAAAATTAAAAATATTATATAAAATTTTTTTATTAATAAATGGAGAAATAGGCGAGGGAATAAATGTGACCCAAGGTTAAATAAAGTAAAATGATCAAGTTCGTTATTTAATTTAAGCTTAAGGCTCTATTCACACGGGGATACTCAAATCTCGGATACTTGTCGACTAGTAGACTCGAGACTGGTAGCTTCGAGACTGTAGTTGCCTGTCATATTCACACGGCCGCTACTTAAATCGCGAGTATCCTATCAACATACTCAGTTCCCTCCAAATTTTAAACATCAATATTTGAAGTGACAAAAAGTTATTCTTAATAATTACTCTGGTATTGTTAATAAAATTTTGTATAGTTTGTATTTAGTTAACTTGCTTTTTTCAATTTGAATAAATATGGCCTCCAAGACCTTAAATTAAAAAAAAAAAAACTTTGCTATAAAAAAAAAATAAATAAATAAAATAAAACACTCGATTATTTGTTTACAATTAATAAATAATTTTAAACAAATAAATATTTTGGGTTATTTCTCAATTTTTTTATCTTTATTTTTGCTAAACATTAAAATTTTAAAATTCTAAAATTTTTTTTTTTTATGTAAAACATTTACCCTCTCTTCCCACTCAATCAAAATTTTTCAATTTCCTCCACTAGCTTCAGATTTGTTTCTTTTTCGCGCATTTTTTTTGGAAAGTATCGAGGGAAACCAGGCGACTGAGTAGCTTGGAGACCTGCATGTCCAGTCTCTTGGCAACTGAGTCGCGCAGTCGCCGAGTATCGGCGACTGGAGTTTCCCCGTGTGAATGGCGCCATTGGATTACACATGTCGAGTCGCTTCGCTACCCAGTATCCTAGTTGCTCGGAGATTTGAGTATCCCCGTGTGAATAGAGCCTAAGTTAGTGAAAGATATAACCCTGCCCCCCCCTTATTTTTTTTTTCCCTTCAATGGTGTGTCAAAGACCAAATATCGAGTTTTGAGAAAATCAACATTAAAGTTTTTCTGATTTAAATTGTTTTTATTAGATTATATATCATTTTTTTTGTCAATTGTGCAAGTAAATACTGTAATTATGGCAGATATTCATAAATTATCTCTAAAAATATGACTAATTTAGAGAAAAAAATAAAATATAAAAAATTATTTTTACAAAATTCTCTATGTGCGATATATATTTGTAAATAATGCTTCAAGTCCCTTGACCCATGATTGAAAAATTCTCTAAGTCCAATTATATTTGCAAAAATGCTTCAAAGTCTCTTTATATTTAATACTAGTAGCATAGAAACTTTTTATCAAAATCACATTCATCAATTTTAAATAGTATTAATATTTTAAAATTAAATACAAAGTGATATCAAAATTTTCTCATCAATTAATTTCTGAATAAATAGCTTGGAAACAGTAAATCAAAGTTATAATAATGAAATAGACTTAATATTACGGCCACTTCAACCTAACCTAACCTAATATTATTTATTTTCTTGTCTTTTCGAAATCGCACTGATCCTCATCCTTATCTTCATTTTCATTATCAGGAATAATATCAAAAAATTAAATTTTGACGTCTACGAATTCAGAGAAAATTTTCTCATTTTTCAAAAAAAAAAAATGATTTTTGTTTATTTAAGGGAAAAAATATATATAATATTATTTGGTAAATAACTTTTTATTGGTTGTTAAAATCACACTGGTTAAAACTCAATTAAACGATATTAATTTATTGTTAGTGGAAAATTATATATATATATAGTTCATAGAAAAAGATAGAAAATATTATAGAATTAGGCTAAAAGAAAGTAAAAAATGAATTATAATATAACTATTGATAATTTTTGTAGGTTATGAAATACTTGTATTAAATTTCAACAAATGGAATATAGTAATAGTGTATTGAATATATAAATTTGAAATAAATAAAATTAATATTTTCTTGAGTTTATATTAAATACCTCTAAACAATAGCGATGCCGGTGTTCATAATTGAAAATACTTAGGGCATAAACGCAACAATATATCTCAAGCGTATAGTTGTTTACGATGTCTTGCACTTGACGCATAAATGAAAAATTGTTCTTTTCAAATTAAGTATTACGAAACAACATGTTAAGTACATAAATCATTATTGAAAAATGTAAAATCCTGCATTGAAATATTGTAAAAATAATTTTATGCTTTTACATTAAAAATAAATTTTTTTAGGACATATTTCATAAAAAATACTATTAATTAAAGCATTTGAAACAATATTCCATGCTTAACTCAATTTTTGAATTTTTTGGTATTATTTAATCGTGTTGCCTAACTAACAGGCGACTTACACAAAACGTCTCACTTTAACTCTACCTAGTTAGTTAAATATTGGTAGTTTTTATAAAAAATTTTCACTCCTATCTATCCCCAAGGGACCATCCATATATGATATAAAGCCTCCCTTCATCCTTTTATATGAAATATTGTTTTTATTTAAATAGAATAAATTTAATACTACGTAATAAAAACGATTCATTTTTTTATTTTTCTTGAATCTAACTTCAAACTGCTTCACTCAGCAAAGGGTAACATCCGAATCAGCTGATCTTTTATAACTTACTCTATAAACTTTACCAATATTGTCTCTTAAAAAAAAAAAAAAAAAGAAAGAAAGAAAATGAAATTTATTATTAGAGGACAATTTGTGTATTAAGTTAATGTAAATACTTTCAATTGTTTGAAGTTGTGGCTGTGATGGGATTATAATGAAGGGATGAAGATATCAGCCAAATTGGAATGCTCGAGGTTCAATAAAAAAAACTCTTAAATAAGACGTTTCGACCTGAATTTATTTGGCCATCTTCAGTTATTGGAAATTATACATATATTGCAAAGTGCTTATGTTATTGAACCAGGATTTGTCAAGAATAAAATTTATTTGATTCATACAAAATTCATCTTTGATCTTGGGCGCAGGAACGATATAATTTTGTATGAAGCAAATAAATTTTATTATTGACAAATCTTGGGGGGTGCCTTTAATATTTTAACGTCGTATTTAGAATAAAAATGACCTCCTTAACCTAAAAAGCAAGGTTATGATTTTGATAGCTTTGAAATAAAAGATACATGTTAACGTCGCTGTTAAAACTTTGTTTAGAGAATAGCATTTTTAACGCTGATTGTTTTTACATTACTTTTTAACACCCATTTGTTGATTTTAAATTTTAACGTCTGTTTTTAGAAATAGACCTGAATGCACTCTAATTTTCAAACAATTTGAAAATGGTTTTTGGAAAGACTTACTAAATTTAGTTGTTTTTGTTTATGAAATTTACTTGCTAAACAATTGTAAAATCAACAAAATTTTTACTTTTTTTACAGAGTATGTGTATAATGTCCAATAAATGAACATGACCAAATATAATAAATTCAGGCCGAAACATCTTACTTATTTTGGAAGTTTTTTTTGAATTTCGAGCATTCCAATTTGGCGGATATCTCCATCACTTAATACTTTCATTTGAAATTGGAATTAATTGATTATTAGTAGAGGCATAGGTCAGGATGATATAAAAAACAAAATTTTCGCCAACGTGCCAGCCAATACCCTCCCCCACTTCTTATATAAACATGCCAAGTACAAAAACAAAATTTTTCATCTCTCTCTTTGCTTTCATTATTTATATAGCGAGCATATATATTTCGTGTAAGCGTTTTGTTTACAACAAACAATCACCTGACAGGTCACGTGCATTCAGTGATAAATGGCTTGTTCATCATCATCATCATTCGATGATGATAAACAAAAAGCAACAAAACCCTCTCCCCGGAACATGCTTGCTCCGTTGTTTTTGTTGACATTCTTCTCCTTTCTTATCTAACTGTTTAAATAAATATACCCATAATATCTATGTATATTTATATAGTAGAAGATATATAGTAAGTAGATATCATAAATAATAAATTATATAATCAAATAAATATCTTATTTTACATAAAAAATATCAAATTTTATTTTTTTCGTGACGTAGTTTTGAATCCCATTTCTTTTTTGATTTTTCAGAAGGGTGATGAAATTTTGCACAATTACAATACATTTAATAAAGAATAGTCTATGTATGATGCTTGATATTTATTTAAAAAAAAAAAAATACTGAGATAAATTCAAGTGATTAATCATCCATTTTTTTTATTTCTCTCTCGGAAATTAATTACTTTAAAATCTGACAATCTTTGTATTTTGTAGATTAATTGATCAAAAAAAATATATATTAATCATTGCATGAATAAATACTTTCAAATGGAAAACACTAAAGATAATAGAATGTATTATCTAATAAAATACATAAGTGTTTTGAATATACTTCTTTTTATATAATAATTGCCATTAGGTGAAAAACTAATCCACTAATCCGAATCATCGCTATGTCCATAGCCTTTATATTTTTAATTATGAGTTTTTACCTCTCACAGAAGGGTAGATCCTCCGTTGCGCGGACATAGGAGTAATACAGCAATGTAGAAGCAATTTTGCGGGCAATATTCCACCCTTAAAAGCACGGACATAGGAATATTGCTGGAATGTTGCAGACAATATTGCATCCCAATATACTGGGAACATTGCATTGCAATATTCTGGCAATATTCCCCCGCAACTTAAAAGCGCGGACATAGGAATGTTGCAGGAATCTTGCTGGGAATATTTCGAATGTTGCGAAGTAATATTCCTGCAACATTCCAGCAATATATTGTGCTGTGTGGGAAATTGTTCCAAATTTTTTGCAATATTATAATAATATTCCAGAAATATTGCAAAAAATATTACTGCAATATTGCCACAATGTTATAATATAGAATATTGCTGCAATATTCTATTTTGTTCTGTTTCGGAAGTTTCTTAATTAGGACATGGATATTTAAAAATCTGGTGTGACTGGCGCACAGCACACAACTTTCTCTTACCTTCGGTAATCGAAAGTTGTGTACTGTGCTTGTCTCACCAGATTTTTTGTGTCGACATGTGTTTAGTTTCCGACAGTACGGTACATTCGATTTTCAAGATGTAAAATTTATAAGTATGACATAAATATTTATATTTTGTTACCATAGCAACCATAGGAGAAATTCCTATCTTTCCTATGAAGAACAAGAGTAAAGTGGTCTTCAGAAGATTTCAATCACAAAATGAGAATATACATTTTAAAGAGAATCTAAAAAAATAATTGATTTTTGAATTTAAAAAAAAATCGTTGGAGCAAATTTTGAGAAAATCGAAAAAAAACTGAAAAAGTGCATCAGTAAAGTACTAGTACTCTTTGGCTGATTTTGTTCAAAAGCTTCGTGTCACGTCCCATGGGGGTGCCTAACTTAAATATAAAATTTCAACTTCCTAGCTCTTTTTGTTCTTGAGATATTTTGTTCACAGACACACACACACACAGCCACACACAGACAGACAGACAGACAGACCATGTCGCGAAAACCACTTTTTTGGATTCAGGGGACCTCAAAACGTGAAGATCCATCAAAATCTCGACATCGAATTTTTGACATGAAACCAATACTTTCTCTCTCTATATATTAACATATATATATAGAGGTACGAGAAAGTAAAAAATACCATTTTTTTCTCCTTTAATAGATTCTCATTCAATTTAAATTATGTAAATTTCGTTGATGAAAAAAAGTATCTCTTTAAGAAACAAAAAAACAAATAATTAACAAATGACTTATTATTAATTCCGATAATTCAATTAAGGCCTTTAATTGTTTAAATAAAAAACATCACAAAACAATAGATCCCAGATAAGACTTACCTTATCTTATTCAAGATATAAGAGCGTTTTTGCCAGGCAGTTCAATGAATTCGATGATTCGATGATTAAATCATTTGGTATAAATAAATTTGCCTGGACACCACATTTATCGTAATATAATAAGTAGTTTAAATTCTAAATGGCCTAAGATGTGGAAAAGACAAAGACAGCGTTTTTCATTTCTCATTTCCAGGTCTATTGTCTATACAAAAACGTTAACTTTTAACATCTGAAATCAGCGTTAATTTATTTTAACACATCCTTGCCCCAAATTGCTATTCTATAGACAAAAACTTTAACACCAAAGCGTTAACATTTACTCAGTAGTGTTAAAAACTAATGTCTTGTCTAGAGGGGTTTTTAATTTTCTAACGCCGTATTTAATGCATAAAAATGGCGTCTTTAACCTAAAAAGTAAGGTTATGATTTTGTCAGCTTTGAGAAAACATAGCTATCTTCATATGGATCATTAACTCCTGGTGCTAAAAAGGAAAATGTTAACGTCGCTGTTAAACCATGGTTTAGTGAATAGCATTTTTTTAAAGCTGGTGTTATTACTTTACTTTTTATCACTCAATTTAATATCATAAATTTTAACCTCTGTTTTTATAGAATAGACCTGATTGTTATATATAAACGTTTTTGTACCACCCTAAACGTCATTGTTTTATGATTATCTTTTATTTTAACTCATCTCCATTTTTATGTAACAAATTAATAAAAAAAAAAACTTGTTAAAATTTCAAAGTTCATTCAAACAAAAATTACCTTAAGAAAATATCAAATAATTATGATAATTCAAAATTTATAATTTATGATAATCATTCACAACGGAAATGAAATTGATTTATTCTTAGAAAAATATCATCTTCTATTATTGACTTAGAAATATGGAAAAGATCGACAGATAATAAATGAAATCAATTAATTTTTGAGATACAAGTACACGTGCACTCACTCATATCATTTTTAAACCAACCTTTATAAAAATCAAAACATAACATAAATAAGTTAGTTGTCTATTATTTAAAACAATAACTTAATCATGTATTTGTTATTGTTAAGTTAAACTTTGAATTTTACTATTGACTAAGTAATTTATGAAACTAATAAAAAATTCTTTCATAATCGGTGCGAAATATTATTTAAATAAAGAAAAAAAAATCTGATATTAAAACAATATTTGGTTGCCATGGCAACAGATTATTACATCATAATCTTGTATAATTATAAAGTGTATGGAAAATTTTAAAAAAAATTTAATAAAATTATTTGTTTAATTATATTATACATACATTTACAAATAATCTATCATCTCTCTCTCCTGTTGTTTTATAAATATGATAATAAGTTAATAAACTTTCAAGGTTATATTTAAGTTTTCAAGTAATTATAGATTCATGGAAGAGCAAAGAAGCATTATGGGTGGAGTAAATAGAGGAGAGGGAGGAGCTTTTGTGGTGGGGGAAATCAAGGGGGAGAGGATGGATCAAGTTTATATTGAAACTTAAACATTTGCAATAGAGATAACGATAAATGTTTTAATTATTTTTCAAAAATTAAAACGCAAAAAAAAAATATTATAATCAATATTTCTTTAGAGTAATATTCATTGATTATTTTTATTTAATCATTTCTCATTTATTTATTTATTTATTTATTCAGGGATGGGCAAAATCCTTTAAAAAGGATTAACGATCCGATCCTCAGATCCTGGCAGTTCGGACGATCTGATCGGTGCGCGTCTCGAGAAACCGTTAAACGCCGAATGAGAAGCTGGTTACTCTAGGCGGCAAAAGATGGCGTTAGTTCTCCCCATAGAGAAACAAGCGTTTTATTCCATTTTATTCGAAAGATTCCAGCTAATTAATCAAAGGCAAAAAATTAATTATTTTTAGTAAACTGATCAGATTTAGAAAAAGGATCGTTATTCTGATCCGAAAATCCGATCCGGAATTGATTTTAAGGCGTTTGAATGAATCAAAAGGATACGTATTTATTACAAAGTAAAAAGTTCCTAAGGGATTGGCAATCCTTTGAAAAGGATCGCAAAAATCCAGGATTGATAATCCTTCGAAAAGAATTAGACATCCAATCCTAGGTTCAGAGAGCAAAGATGATTTCAATCCTGATTCAAGATCCTCCCAAAAAAAAGGATTCATTCCAGATCCGAAAATTCTGGATCGAATTTTCAGATTTAAGTCCAAAAGGCATCTCGATCCTGTCCATCCCTACTGCATGACTGCATTAAATATTAAATAATTTCAGGACTTATTGAATCATACTTTTTCACTTTATTATTCAAATTTTATTATAATATCTTATCTCATCGTTGATACTTGAGGTGGACTATACCTTTGCTACTTGAATTAAATTATATAAATAGTAAATTTTTAAATATAAAAAAAAAATTGTCATTAAGAGTCTACAGATTGAGAGGGAAATTAGTAGGCGTGAAATTATCAAATCTCGATGCTATCCAGATTGAAGTAGATTTCGATAAATTAATTTTTTATTATTTAAGATTTTAATGATAAGATAGCTAAAATTTTCATTTTCTATTATTCTTCGAAATAGATAATAATAAATCAATTGTTTGAATATTATCTTAATCAAAAAATACACCTGGTACGTTATTTTTAAAATTTGGACTCAGGCACATTACAGTATGAGAATAGACAATCCGAACAATGACTGATAATTCTTCTTTCACGTCCTATATTTCAGAGTTCGGAAATTTTGTAATCTCTTAAAACAAAAATTAACACTCTCAAAGTATCTTGAAAATATCACTAAAAAATTTTTTATTTCGTTTTGGGCCTTTTAGACGTCAGAAGAAATGATACCTCTAGCAATTGTCACTCGATAGTGTTCAATAAAGTATTCTCAAGCTTAACTTCTTGAAATCGTCAGTTTATCTATTTAGTAGTGGATTGGAAGAGACCAAGTACGGGTGCAGCAAATAAAGAGAGCCTTTGGATGCCCAATGCCGAAAAGAAGACGTTTCGGACAAAATTTGCTTATAATTTAATTAGGCACAAAGTTGTCATTGTTGTTGCGGCACAAATTTATGCACATAAAAAAATATACATGTGCTGCAACAACAATGACAACTTTGTGCCTAATTAAATTATAAGCAAATTTTGTCCGAAACGTCTTCTTTTCGGCATTGGGCATCCAAAGGCTATCTTTATTTGCTGCACCTACACTTGCTCTCTTTCAATCCATAACATCACCAGCAACCTCTCTTCAGCTTATTCTATTTAATATTTTCAAGATATCAGCTGTTTTTATTAAAAAATATCTTTTTATTTTATAAGCAACTTCAGCATTGTCATTTAGTGAGTTTTTTTTTGGCGAATACTATTTTTAATAATTGTATTTTTGAAGTATTTTGCTCATTTCTGTTTTAGAGACAGTTTTTTCAAAGCCTCCTCTCACTTGAAAATGTTTACTGTATATTACTACTTATCTGGATAATTAAATAAAATGAATTTTATTTTTTTAAGAGCTTTAATTATTTATTTACTTGCAAGGATGCGCATAATCTCCCCTCTATATATTGTGTGAAATCACAAAGGGCCTTAAAGGCCTAAGTGTGTTTTCTGGGACCAGCCAATTTAATCCCAACTAACCGCATTGTTTCCCACAATAGAGCTCCTTTAGAAGAGGCTGGCTCCATCTATAACTATTTATTTACCGTACTTTGTCTAGCATTCCGAAAATAACTTCAAAATGCTTCTTTTCAAATAACAATATTTAAATTATCCCATTATTAATAATTACGAATTCATATATGAACAAATCCGGCCTCAATTTATCTATCATCTCATAACTAAACTGTCAGGTTTTTGTATGGATAAACCCGCATTTCCATTATGTAATCCGGATAAAAATAATGTTCCTTTTTTAGGGGAGTCCATTTAGTTGGGATTTTATGAGGATCCACCTGGAATTCCCACGCAAAATAATAATTAATTAAGTGCACATATTTATTCAATAAATTTACAGTCATTCTCCTACATCATGATTCATATGATGTAATCATAGTAGTAGTGATTATCTCTGTTTCCCATGGATAACTGTGTGTGAGGAAGTATTATTCTTTCTTCTCCTTCTAATCTATCAAATCTTTTCCTTATTAAAATTGATAGAACACTTTATTAATATATTGATAATAAAATATTTAGTAGACTTTAGAGATTTTGTAATCAAATCAGTGTGGGATTTGAAAAAGAAATCACATTCTTGGTCTTTATTCAATGATAAATTACTCAAACAAAACTATGCAAAAAATGTTTTTCAGTATAATGGTTTGATGAAATTAGTTCATGTTTTTCTGCTAAAAGAGAGACTATTTCAATGGATTAATAAAACTTTCTCTTACCCTTCGGTAAGAGAAAGTTGTGCACCGTGCTGGTCACACCAGATTTTTTGTGTCGAGATATATTTAGTTTCCCATAGCACCTTAGTTTCAAACTTGCATTTTAAATGTTGACTGCTTCAAATAAACTATGGTTATTTTCAAAATTTTAATCTCATATTTGGACATTTTATACACAATATAGAATCGTAAAAAATCATGTAGACCTATGTATGTTAAATTGTTTAAGAAGCTAGGCAACCCTATGAGGTCTTCTCTTGAAATTTAACAATAGGCTACTGTTTGTTGTTTCATGATTAAAAACATTCACACATTATTTAAATAGATCATATCAATTGTTAACAGTTTGATTAAAAAATCATTTATTTTTTTAATTGTTTTATTGAAAGAGAGAGAAGATAATGAGTGCACGTGAAATAGAGAGGGTCACTTAAAGGAGCTAGTTTCTGTCCATCGTCTAAGCAACATGGTTTCAAACAATGAGTGACGTCACTCGGGAACAATTAAAGACAGAATAAAATAAAGAGAAAAAGATTTAAATTCTGTTACCATGGCAACCATTTCTCCTATCTTTCCTATGAAAAACAAGAGTAAAGTGGACTTCAGAAGATTTCAACGGCAAAATGAGAGTATACATTTTAAAGAGCATCTAAAAAAATAGTTGTTTTATGAATTAAAAAAAAAATCGTTGAGCGAATTTTGAGAAAATCGAAAAAACTAAAAAAGTACATCAGTAAAGTATCAGTACTTTTTGGCCGATTTTGTTTAAAAGCTTATTTACACGAGTTCGGAGGGTGCCTAACTTAAATATATTTCAACCTCCTAGCTCATGGCTCCTTCATGGTCAAAAATGTCCACACAGACACACAGACCAATTTGTGAGACCCACTTTTTTGAACTCAGGGGACTTCAAAACGTGTATATATTCACTCGGCTGACAGATATTTACGGCTCCTTCTTCAGGACCATACATACATCATTCATGTATGACAAAATTGAGGGCTAATTATTTTCTTGACACCGCGTGGTCCTGAAGAAGGAGCCGTTTGAGCTCCGGAAACGTTGGCCTATAGCGAAGGGATATAATCCGAATAAATTTGCCTGAATACTAGCTCTGGATTTATTTATTCACCCTTTTCAATAATATCCACCAGGCTGCCCCTTTCTTCATCACATTATTTAATAAAGGATATTGTTGAATATTCTTGATGAATATTGATGGGTATTGTTGAAATGTTTTGGCGAGTTAGGGGGAGGGAGGGGGAGGAGAGTTCGATGGCTGAATGCATGAAATTCCCTGAGAAAAAAAAAGAAAGAGGGGTAGAGGGGAATGAGGCGCGAGCGATTGGAAGAGTTTGATTGGAATGATGGTGGGGGGAGAGAGTGAGTGAGTGAAAGAGAGAGAGAGAGAGAGAGAGGCAGTCAGTGAGTCGTTTGCTGTGTCTGATCAGAGAGTCAGTCAGTCAGGTCATCGAGTTTAAAACGAAACATTCACGCGAGCGTCTTTCTCTCTCTCTCTCTCTCTTCTTCACAGTGAAATCGTTTTAACTTATTTAAGTGATTGTTGTGTGTGTTTATGTGCCCCGCCATGTTGTGTTAACCGATTATTGTCATTCTTAAACAACAATACAAACAAGTAAGTTTACTATTTTAATAAAAAAAATTAGGAGTTCCAATCTTTAAATATTAAATTAAATATATCAAAATATATTTATGAATATCTTTTTTACTATAAGACGGTTCTCATTCATAGTTGGTATCTGAATGAAAACTAAGTTTGTTTATTAATTATTTCTTAGCGGAATTTGTCGAATTTTGAACACTTTATTTTGTGATTTTCCATAATATTTTTTTTTTTTTAATTTCCATTTACTGTTTTGAGATTAGCATAAATTTCTGCAAAATTTATATGAATAAACATACTAGTTACTTTCTCTTACCTACTCGGATATATATAGAGAAAGTATTGCGATCTTGTTAAAAATTCGATGTCGAGATTTTGATGGGTATACGTTTTGAGGTCCCCTGATTCCAAAAAAGTGATTCCTGCAAATTGGCCTGTCAGTCTGTGTCTAACGATTTTAAGCATGAAGGAATTGAAATTTTATATTTTAAGTTAGGTACAGTGAGCGCCACAATTAAGTCCCCACCTAATAGCTAGAGCCTAATAATAATTTTAAATTTGGAAAAGTAAAATAAAATCATATGTACTAGATTTTAGGTTTTCGGTCATTAAAATTATTTCACTATACACCATATACTTAAGGCTCTAGCTCTCAGGTGGGGACTTAATTGTGGCGCTTACTGTACCCTTCCGGACAGTCTAAATAAGCTTTTGAACAAAATCGGCTAAAAAGTACTAGTACTTTACTAAAGTACTTAAGGTTTTTTTCGAATTTCTCAAAATTGGTTCAAACGATTTTGATTAAAATTCATAAATCAATTATTTTTTAGATCCTCTTTGAAATGTATATTCTCATTTTTCTCTGAAAATTGTTTTAAGCACACTTTACTGATGCACTAATTCAAATTTTTAAAATTCATATTCCGGCTCTTCCTTTCATAGGGCATGGGGGTCCCCTTTGAAACTTTTTACACTTTTTTTTATACTTGGGAAGGTTCTCGAAAACACTCATCCCTGCCAGAACATTTTTTCTAACTAATTAGATCTATTTTTGATTAAAATAAAACTGCTAACTTTTGTTGAATACTAACCCCTGAATTATGGAACAAGAAGAATCTTGGGATTTTTTTTTTTTGATTCTGCTCTAAGGGTCATAGGCTTTATGGTTCATTGCGATCAAGGAAACACTCTTCTATTGCAATCTTTAAAATTCTAAGAATTATTTTTAATTTTTGGGTCTTGATAAAATCGATAATAATCTACTTGATAATATTTATTTTTATTAATTCTTTCATAGAATTTTAAAAAGAATATAGAATTATATAATTTTTTTTTTTTTTTTTTTGATAATTCATTGATGTGTTGATGTTTATTATAATTTTTAATTTCTAGAAAAATAAAAATTATAATTAAAATTTATATAAATGAATTTAAAAAAAAAATTCATTTTTTTATTTGTATATTATGAACTTAGGCCATCATTATTTATCTTTTTAAAACATTTAATATATTATCTGTAAATTAGACTTCGCTCATATTATGTTATTAAAATTAATTAGTAAAAAGGGACTGTACTTCCGCTCAAAACCAATTGATTTTTATCAATTTTTTATTTAAAATTTTGTTTCCATTTCAATTTTTTTACTAGAAAGGATTCAATTCCACAGTCCTTGTAGTAATTAGCGAAAGGGATGCACTAGTCTAGGATTATAACACGAATATGAGGGTCTTTTCTTTTCAATAAGTAACAAAACATATAAGGACCGTCGGCCAAAAAATAAACTTTTGCTTTTCCGTTTTTTATAAATATTTCGACCCCAGTGTTATGAAATCATCTTCAGTACAATCATCAGATGTTTTGCAAATCGTTACTTTCTCCCATCCAATATGACAAATTAGCTGAGCATTCCATGAATGCAATTTTTATAAAAATTGAGTAAAAAGAGTAAGGGGATAAACCCAATTGGGAGATCTAACAATAAGAAGATGCTTGATGAAGTGAATTTGAAGGTACAGTCGAGGCCACAAGTGCCTGCTGTGTTCGAGAGTGAATGTTTTTTTTTTGTTAGACCACTTTCATATTTATGGGCACAATTATTATTATCAGAATACCCTATTTAATTTGTTTTTTCCTTTTTTAACGGATAGATAGCCATCTTTT
>JAKCPI010005433.1:0-18938 GCA_023213315.1 Euborellia annulipes | reverse complement strand
TTTTTTTTATCTTATCTGGAAAATAATAATCGTTGAGAAAGTTAGAAAAAGTCTTTTTTTCTTTGTTTTTGTGAAACAAACAAAACTTTATTAAGAAATATATAGTACTAGTCGCAAACACCGCTTTCGGCGTGCAAGTTTGGGATATTTCTTGTTGCAATGCAAGGGTTAAGATGTTAAGGAAGGATCTTGAGTTCAAGCGAGGGTACTGACTGGGAAAAAGGGTCTATTTATGACTGATTGAAAGGTCAGTCATAAGCTTTCTCTCTTCTTTTTTCAACTGCTGCATGTCATATACCTGGAAAGCTGACACAGAGCAACTAACTGCCTCTCTGATTTCAAGGATAACTTGTTGATTTTGTTTGTATATACAGGTTTTGAGGTCTCTTGAATCAAAAATAGTGGTTTTAGCGACATGGTCTGTCTATCTGTGCGTGTGCTGTGAACAAAATATCTCAACAACTATAAAAGCTAGGAAGTGGAAATTTTATATTTTAATTAGATTACCCCTGAGGCGTGAAAATAAGCTTTTAAACAAAAACCTCCAAAAAGTACTAGTACTTTATTGATGTACTTTTTCAGTTAATTTAAATTTTCTCAAATTCAGCACAGAACACAACTTTCGATTACCGAAAATAAGAGAAAGTTGTATGATGTGCGACCAGTCCCAACAGATTTTTATATATTAAGAGAAGAAAACAATATTATTACATGAGATTTGTAGAAAATTCAAAATTCCTGCTCTTTGGTTTGGTATAAAAGGTACCTGCTAAATATGACACGACAAGGCCTGCGTAACACACATGCATAAAGTAATGCACGTGTTTTTCGCTTGTGTAACACGCACACACTTACTTTTTAAGAAGTCAATTTTCTATCAAGTTATCTTTTTTTAACCTATAAAATATTGCATTTTTTGACAGATCTTTTTTTCATAACGTAATGAAGTTACAAAAACAACATTTGAGATTTTATTTGTAGCAGATCCTGTCACATCCAATCTTTTTTCTTTCTTTTATTATGTTCCTGGGTGTCTTTATTAAAAGCTGAATTATTGTATAATAAAATATTTTCTTCATTTTACTTCTTTCACTAGAATTATTCATCAGATTACGATGAGCTTTGGTAAATTTGTAGTCCTAAGTAGACATAAGAAGGTATTCAAACGAGAAGTGAATCGGACCACAGGGATCGGTAAAAATGAACGGTGGATTATTATCGTAAACCACGGTTTTCTCAGTATCCTTAAGACCAAATCTTTTGAAACTCAACTATAATAATTAGGACAATAACATTTAGGTCTGGAGCAAATTTCATGACAATCGGTTTAGTGGTTTACAAGTTATTCGTAAAAAATTGTTCTTCAAGATTTCAAACTTCATAGAGATTTAATTAAGAATTTAATTTAATTATATTTTAATTGCTTAATTGGTTTATTTATTTGATTTTGTGGGATTTTAGAAGACTTTAATTTAAAAAAGTAAAAATTAAGGAATTTTTTTTATAATTGATCATCAAAACAAAGTCGAGGGTCCGCCATAGGCGGGCCCGAGTCAAATATGTTTGTAGGACCTTTATTTCCATTAGAATAAAAAAATAATCAACGAAGTTGCAAAACTTTCCCACCATACAATTATCCGTTTAAGATTGGAGAATGTTTTGAAAATTCGTTGACTATTTTTTTTTATTCATTTGCTTTACATTTTTTTACCATGTAAAGAATTCAAAGAAAATTTTAACTAAAAATATTTTTTGTTAAATTATTTTGTAGAAGTTAATAAATATTTTAAATCAGAGAGAGAGAGAGAGAGAGAATATCAATAAAGATTATTGGATTAAATATTTCGAATATATTGGTTATATTTTATCCCAAAAAGAGAGAGATCACACCTCTTCTCTTACATTTTTTTTTATTCTTTTATCAAATACTATAAATTGGTGGAATATTATACACATATATAAATATTATTGATATATAGGTTTTATTTCCTTTTAGTGAATTGAATATTTTTGATTAAGAATTTTATTTGAGAGAGAGAGAGAGAGAGAGAAAAAAATGTATAATGGAAGGCAAAAAGTTTTTCTTTAATTTTTGGATTCAAATATGTCAGTCAGATATTTAAATAATAATATTGATATAAAGAGGCATGAAAAAACTAAAATGGAATTCATTATAAGTAGGTGAAATTAAATCAAAAACGCTAGTGATATGTATCAATACATTTTTTGGTATAAATAGTTATTATGTCGACACTTAGTGTGTCACTTTCAGAAATAACACAAATACATGGATGTTTCATAATATGAGTATTTGTATTACTGCTGAAGATGACACACTAAGTGTCGATATTATATGTACTAAGTATTTATATCAATAAATGTTTTGTTACATAGGCCTATCACCTAGTGTTTTTGATTATTTTCAATTAATTTTTCAACAATCTCTGTTTTAACTGTTAATTTAGCAATTTTTTTAAAATCCTGCAAATAGAAAAAATAAAATTCGCTAAATTAATTGAAATAAAATTTTAATTAATTTAGTTTCAAAAATTTAATGCAATTTTTGTTTTGAACCTCTATATTTTAAATTTTTTTTTTAATTTCAGAATGCCAAAGTTAAAATACCAGTTGTAAAATTTTATTTAGATATCATATATGGACTGATGATGGCTATATTCTATTTCTTTTATGTTACCTTCGTATAAAATAACACTGAATCTATATAACCTTGTTATATAATTATAAGACAATTTAAGAATTGGGTAA
The DNA here is from genome assembly GCA_023213315.1 of Euborellia annulipes. Lineage (NCBI taxonomy): Eukaryota > Metazoa > Arthropoda > Insecta > Dermaptera > Anisolabididae > Euborellia > Euborellia annulipes. The sequence continues at coordinate 16,172 of JAKCPI010005433.1, read as the reverse complement.
TTAGTAGTTTAAAAAAGACACCATTAATGATAAAAATGTAGGTAAAATTAATTAGAATTAATCAGAAACACTAGATGATATCCCCCCCTGTTTCAATTAAGTAGGTCCTATAAATATTTACGTATCATATCAAATATTTTTAAACATATCACCAAGTGATTTTTACCAATTTCACCTTCTTATAATGTTTCCACTAGACTTAAAAAAAAAACTAAATAAATAAATTATGAGTAATAATTTTTTAATAAAAGAAAAGATATTTTTTGAGAATAGGCCTACATTAATTTACAAAAACGGTCACTAACATTTAGCTTTTACCATTTTATTTTTGCACTTAAGTACATGCATAAATTAGTCTTAAAGTGATACTTTATTTACAGTTATATTTTATAATGTTATCTCACTAGAACGTTATTATTTTTTTTAAACGAAGCAACTATTCTCAAAAAAATAATCTAAATGAAAAAAAAAAAAAAAATGGTTCAGCGCGTGCCACAATAATTATCTTTATCTATGAAGAAGAGCGAGGAAGGAAGGGGATCATCGTCGACACATCCAACTTCCTTTTTGCCGTAAATAATTTATGAATCTAATTATATTTAGTTTTTTTTGTTTCATGCCACCTGGTTGATGCACCTGACACACACAAACACATTCTAAAATGATGATGACACGTGCTCAAAATTTAACGGCTAAATTCTTACAGTTTTGTAACTAAAATTTATTTATTTAAGCTCTTAATCAAGTATCCGAAAGAGGGAAGTGGCAACAGAGATGAGTAAGCTTTAAAGAAATGTGAATTCTGGATTGGTGACTTCTAGAAACAAGCGTGTTAACCGTCACAGTAACCATTGATACAATAAAGATCAAATTGAAATATTTTAAATACTATTATTTACACATCCATCTATATATATACTTATTATGTACTATACACCCATGTATTTGTATTACTTCTGAAAATGACACACTAAGTGTCGATATAATAAGTATAATATTCATACCAACAAATGTATTGTAATGTATTGTAGTGACAGATATCACTAGTGTTTTTGATTAATTTCACCTACTCTAATTATTTTATTTATAATATATTAAAGGTGAATAATAATAAATTAAATTAAATTAAAAACACAAGGTTATATGTTTCATTATACAGTATTATTTGTTTGAATAAATACTGAAGATGACAGACTGAATGCCGAATTAAGTGTTTAAAATATTGAAACATATAACCTTGTGAATTTAATTAACTGATTAAATCTTAATATTTCAATAACAGTCAACGGTCATTTGTTTAAATTTAAGTGAAAAAAAAAAAACAATTTCAAAATGAATAAAAATTTCAGACTGGCGCCAGTAAAGAACATGCATGCACGTCTTGGCATCAAAATAACAAACAATAAAATATTATGTAAATGGTTAAACACAAAGATTACAATGATAGTTGTAGTTGTAGCTATGGAATGTAATGAACTGAATTAAGGGGAGGGTATCTACTTGTGACTCGAATCAGGTTTAGTACACACACACACACACACACACACACCAGAAAATGCTCGCCTTTCCACTTTTTAATATCCGACTCGTATGGAATTAAATGGACTTGAATGTAAACGACCAACAACTAGGCTAAACACACACACACATATACCTTGCTCAGGTAGAATAGCAGCATCTGTTAGGAAGCGTTTTTTTTTTTTTTTTTTGAGGAGGCGAAACCGACCATGACCTGAGTCTCCCCCTCCCCCTCCACCCTCTAACCGTGCATCATTTCCGCTTGGTCTGATAAGCGCGCGCGGCGCGTTGCCCTAAACGTCAAGTTCTCTCTGGTATCGCTTTTACCCTTGTCTGTCTATCTGTCTACCACTAGAACGTTCAATTACAAAATTCATTATATAAAAAAAATTGCAATTAAAAAAAAAAAACAAAGAATATCTTTCATTCTTAATTAACGTGGATACTAAAAATTTCTATATTCATAGGGTCTTTTATTAAAAAGAATAAATTATTATTTTTTCTGTGTCATAGATTACAAAAGCAATGGTTACATTCATACGATTTAATTTTTTTATTTTTATTAAATATCAAAAAAAAAAAACCTTCGATAATTGAAAGTTGGGTTTTTACGTCAACGGTAAATTCAAAATAAAAACACTAGGGGATATGTTTCAAAATATTACACTTAGTGTGCATTTTCAGAAATATTTTTATCACTTCTGAAGATGACACACAATGGGTAATACTTCATAAGTGAAAATGACACACTAAGTGTCGATATACGTATACTAATAATTAGGATTAGGTAGATGTAGGCAGCCAGCAAGTGATAAAAAAAACTCTATTTAATTATAGTCGACGTTTCGGAATCACATCGATCCCATCTTCAGGACGATAAACTGTTATTGTTGCTTATATAGATGCGAGAGTTTATCGTCCTGAAGATGGGATCGATGTGATTCCGAAACGTCGACGATAAATAAATAGAGTTTTTTTTTTATCACTTGCTGGCTGTCTACATCTACCTAATCCTAATAATTACCACTCAACCATCGAATTTCTTCTACGTATGCCAATAATTATTTTAATTTATCAAATAAAATCAATGTGTTCTAGTTAGACATTTTGTGACGGCTTATATACAAATTATCCTTTCATTGAGTTTTATTTTTCAAGTTTAAATAATCAGAAAGCGAAAGAAAAGAATATAATTTTTTTTTCTATCTGACTGGCCGGATTGAATATCAAAGAATAAAAAAAAAAATTGGACGGACATCTGTCTTTTCAAAGGGATTATTTTTTTTTAATGAAAAATAAATAATAGTACTGTAGATTAAAGATGAAAAAAAAAAATTGTACGTAATTCATTCATTAGTGTTTTCAAAACACATTATGACTATAGAAAAAAAAAAAAAAACAAGATCTCTTGTCATAATTATGTTCTTGTCTGTATATGATTATTTTATTTCATTTCACATAGAGAAAGCGAGCTTTTTCATAAATTTTAGACAGCCCTCTTTTGATCTCTCAGAGCACTAGTTAGTTAGTTCCTCATCTCTGTTTTATTACATTTTAATGTAAAAAGGGAAACAAAGTTTTTGTTGTTAAAATAATATTATAAATAATAATAAAAGGAATAGAGAGGAGATAGATGGATAGAGTTAAAGAGAAATTTAAATTTGAATTTTTTTTTCGATACAGGATGTTTCAAAAATAGACTGCCCAACTAATATTAAAATAATTAAAAAAAAAAAATTTAATAACATGAGTCTAGAAATACTTTCAGAAATAGCTCGAAAAAGACAAATTTAAAAAAGTTTCGTTTTTTGATTTAAAACAAAATAAGTTTTTTTTTTTTTTTTTTTTTTACTTGCTTGTTTTTGTATTTGAGCTTATTGTATTCTGTATTTTCTGTTTTATTTTAGTAGAAATCTTCGTTATGTTATGAAGTAAGTAAAAAAACTACCTTGGCAAAATATAAATTTAAATAAAAAGGTCAAACTTATTGTATAAATATTATATTAATAGATATCTGACGCTTTTCGTTTTTGCCCTTAGTAGTTCCATTAAATTTAATTTATATCAAGATCAAATCAATAATTAACTCTTGACTCCAGTTGAAATATGATTTAATTAGGTAAATAAAAAATAAAAATACACAAGTTGATATGTTTCAAAATATTACACTTAGTGTGTCATCTTAAGAAGTGATATGACACTCTAAGTGTCAAAATACAAATACCAGTATTTTTTTTTTTTTTTTTTTTATTTTAATAAAATAAATTAAATTATACGGCAACTTCTGCATGTACAATGAGTGAAATTAATAAACTACACGAATTCTTTATTTTTTAAAAATGATTTGTTAAAGATGTTTAAATCTCAGAAAATTTCTATTAAAAAACAATCAAATTGGTGTGTGTTTTAATAATAATGTTACACATTTGTAGTTTTTTAATTTCTCCAATCACTCAACAGAGAATAATTTCATTAACACAGAGATAGAGGAGACAATGTTTCAAAATTTTCAGGCAAGTGGATTTGAACTCAAGTTGAGTAGCAACTCTAGATTTGTAATCCGATTAGCCATAAGCCTCTTCTTTAAATTAAACAATTAAGCTTGTATTTCCTTCCTCTTTGTTTTTGAACTTTTCTGCTTGTTATTTTCTGTATTCTCTGTTTATATAGAAATCTTGGTTATTTTATGAACGAACTAAAAAAACTAACTATTTTGACTAAAATAAAAAAAATCAAACCCTTCTGGAGATAAAAAATTTTAAGTTAAAAAAAAAAAAATAGAGGCTATTGGGGGAAAAAAGGATTTCTAGACCAATGTTATCCGGAACTTTATTCTTTATTTTAATCACTAATAATTCTGAAACATCCTGTAATATATACTCTTTATTATATTCAACTTCAGCGGGCTTTGCCAATCGGCTTTTAAATAAATAAAATATATAAATTTAAAATTTCAGTTAAACCTGGCGAGAAGGAGTCTCTTTTTATCCCTGAATAAAATATATAAATTTCTACCTCCCCTTTAAGTGAATAATTAAAAGAAATGACGCACTCACGGGATTTGAACCAACACAAGACAACCTTCTATACCTAATTGTCGAATGACATAAGAGTTGAAACATGATTTAATTAGGGTAAATAAAATATAAAATCACATTGTGATATATTTTGCACTTAGTGTGACATCTTCAGAAGTGATATAAATAAACACTTATGGACGGAAAATGGACAAGTTTTATTTATTTATTATTCATAAAATGAGATATGTATTTAGTTTATCAGAAAGTCTTATTTCATTTTTTATTTTAATATTTGAGGGTAAATTATTCGTTTTCTTTTTATTATCTCTCAACAAGCAGGCACTCTGCTCTAGTGGTTAGTGCAACTAACCATACCAATCAAGGCCACTTATGTTCCCCCTTCCTTAAACAAAAGATCTCTTCTTCCTAAATATTTATTTGTCTGTTTTTTTTTGTTTTTTTTTTTTTTTTTATTTCTTTTACTTTCAAATTGAAAGTAACAATATTATTAAAAAATCTGGTGTGACTGGCGCACAGCACACAACTTTCTCTTACCCTTCGGTAAGAGAAAGTTGTGCACTGTGCTGGTCACACCAGATTTTTTGTGTCGAGATATATTTAGTTTCCGATAGCATCTTAGTTTCAAACTTGCATTTTAAATGTTGACTGCTTCAAATAAACTATGGTTATTTTTAAAAATTTTAATCTCATATTTGGACATTTTATACACAATATAGAATCGTAAATAAATACAAAATTTCATAAGAATTGGAAAAAAAAATTTTAAATGCCTAAAAAGTTCTAAAGGGGACCCCCTTTTGAATCGAAATTAACATACAAATCCCTATAGGAAATTAACATTGTTCCTATGCGAAGATAAGGTGGAAAGGGAATTTAAAAAGAGTAGAGAGAGACGATAATGTTTGCAAGTGAGAGAGAGACATATATGTTTTCTTTGAAACAATTAAAGACACAAATAAATTTAAAAAAAAATGGGAATTTAAATAATAATTGATTTTTAATCTAATAAAAAGAAAAAGATTTAAATTCCGTTACCATGGCAACCATTTCTATCTTTCCTATGAAGAACAAGAGTAAAGTGGTCTTCAGAAGATTTCAACGGCAAAATGAGAATATACATTTTAAAGAGCATCTAAAAAATAGTTCATTTATGAATTTTAAAAAAAATCCTTGGAGGGAATTTTGAGAAAATCGAAAAAAACTGAAAAAGTACATCAGTAAAGTACTAGTACTTTTTGGCCGATTTTGTTCAAAAGCTTATTTTGAGATTCTTCAAAGGTATCTAAGTTAAATATAAAATTTCAATCCGCTAGCTCAACTCCTTCATGCTAAAAATCTGTCCACACACACAGACACACACACAGACACACATACATACACACACACACACACACAGACCAATTTGCGGGACCCACTTTTTTGGACTCAGGGGACCTCAAAACATGTATATCCATCAAAATCTCGACATCGAATTTTTGACATGATCGCAATACTTTCTCTCTCTATATATTTCATATATAGGGTACGAGAAAGTAAAAAAAACATGTGATGTTGAAATCTATTATAAATCTTTTTTTTTTAAATATAATAAGATAAATCTTCTTAGGAGCAAATAAGTGCATGTTAAGTTTCAGCTCCTTTTATGTCAACCTCATTCATAAATCAGGCCGTGCTATGGACCGCCTTTATTACGTCATTCTCAAAATACGGTAAGGAAATATCTGTAATATTATTATGATAAAATACAAAATCGTCTTAAAGTCATAAATGTGTTTAATGTTATGACCTTTACTAATATTTCCTCAATGAATAAAAACGGGATGATGTGTTTACTTCAACCACCAGTTTTAAATAATAAATAAAAAGGTCAAATTGTAAAAATATGATGCTTTTCTTTTTTTGACCTTTTGAGGTGAATAGTTACATTAAATTAAATTTACCGGTATATATTGATCAAGTTAAGCAATACCAAGCGCGGCGAAACCTCGGAAAGGTGATACCTCGCATTGAACATCCTCCGGTTGCCATCGGTATATTAATAAATAAAGGACTAGCTGCAGGACAAGTCAAAGATGGGATCTAATTAAATTTTAAAATTATTTTATTACAAATTTATTTCTAATTTTATAAATTTTGATTTATTTATTTATTTATTATTAAATTTTGTTTTATAAAAAAAAATTATAGCTGGAAATTTTTTTTAATTGATTGATTTCTAATAAAATTAAATTTTCGACCCTAGGAAATTAAAATATACACTTGGTTATTTGTTTCAAATTATTTATTAATGGATCAACAGATGATATGTATATCGACACTAGTGTGTCATCTTCAGTTCACGTTTTAAATGTTTTAACCAGAAACATTTTTTATTTATTAAAAATGGTTTGGTAAATATTATATTATTAAAGCTCAAAAAATTTCTCGTTTAATAAAAAACTGTTTTAATAATTTCACTCATTAAATATTTAAGCTCACTTTACTCTGTATATATATATTTTTTTTAGTATTGTAACTAATATCATAGCTGAGTAGTTATATCAAGTTATTAAAATGTATAGCAAGTGAAATTTAATTAAACAATTTATAACCTTGAGTTTGGTCCTTTAGAATAGAGACCTCTCATCTAGATATTCCAGTCTTAAATCTTAATTGGGCCTCCCATTGAGAATCCTCTCTCACTCCCCAGGGACCAGGATAGATCTCCATTTAAGGAAAGGATGGAGGGAGGTTTCGGTCAATGTTGACCGAAGCCGTCATTAGGAAACCCGGGGCAGATTCCTATAGGATATACGGGTTTGTGGTAGAGAAAGAGATGGAAGGGGTTGCATACGAGCTTGGCATTCAAGAAGCATCTAGAAAATCAACTACTAACGTTCAGATTTTTTTTTCCCTCTTCTTTTTCTATCTAACGTACAATTTATTCGTTTTTGATGAAAAAAGAAAAAAAACTTAATTGAATTTTTAACGTTGGAATATTTTTTTAATTGGTTGGTTAAATTATCCACCATACACTTTTGTTTAAATTTAAATATATACTTGGTTATTTGTTAATTATGCACCAACAGATGATAATACGTATTTCAACATAAGTGGGTCAAATACAGAAGCTGAAAAATTGAACACTAGTGTGTCATCTTCAGTTCACGTATTAAGTGTTGATTTATAATTGAAAAACAAAAAACTTGAAACACATAACCGAGTATTTGTAATATATATATTGTAATTGTATATTTTAATTTATAAATAATGTTTTTCAGCAAATATGGTTTATTTCTAGAACTTTTTGATAAATTACACCTTCTTTATGATTAAGATGTTAGGATAAGTGGTAAAATGTTATAATATATATATAATAAAAAATAAAACCGATGTTTTGACTACAGATTTTGAAAACATCTTAAGATAAAATAAAGTTGAAATTTTGACTCTCATGATAATTTTTTTTTTTTGGGCTTCATGATACAATAATTAAAATATTCAAAAAATTTGCAACATATTGCCTAGTGAATCATCAAAATTTTATTAAAAATAAAGTTTTATCATTGAGTGAAAATACAATAGTAAAAGGTAAACGAATTTCGTTTTTGACGTTACATGTAAACTGAAGTTAAATGAAATTGCACTTGTGTATGTAAGATGAAATTTGTATCCTATATTTTAAAATAAAGTCTATAAAGCTTATTTGATTTTAGAAAAGATTTGTAATAGTGCAGTGAGCGCCACAATTAAGTCCCCACCTGATAGCTATAGTCTTAAGTATATCCTAGAGAATATGGTGTATGGTGAAATAATTTTAATGACCGAAAAGGTAAAACGTAAAATCTGGTATAGTTGATTTTATTTTACCTTTTCAAATTTAAAATTATTTTACCGGTTGCCATATACTTAAGTCTCTAGCTATCAGGTAGTGGGGACTTAATTGTGGCATTCACTGTACATAAAAGTATGAGAAGAAGGCTCAAAATTCAACTTCCAAGTGTGTTCAGGGTCATAAAGAAGTCTCTCAAATGATTGATTGAAATAAAAGATTTAATTATATTGTTATAACACATTTCGATCAATAAAGTTCAAAATACCCCAACAAATTTGATTTGTAATTAAATTAAACATGATTTGCCGAAACGTTTAGAGAGAGATTTTGTCTATTCTAACGTCTTCAATAATTTGATTTCAAACCTGTTGAACGTTTGGTTATCGAATGAAATCTACGGCCGTAGCCTAAGTGAAACTTTGTATTTAATAATGATAATATAATAAATGATACAAACTAGGTGATATGTTTCATAATACACTTTCAATTTCGACAATTTCTAATTCCACTTCTGACAGTAATGTTGAAATAAGTACAATTTCACCAAACACCAAAATTTGAAACATATCACCTAGTGTATCATTTAAAATTTTAATAAAAATAAAGTTTTATTAATGTAGTATGAGGTAAACGAGATAAATTGAAACGATGTTTACAAGTAAACTGAAGTTAAATTAAATTGCACTTGTGTTTATAAGATGAGATTTATGCCTAGAAACAATGATCTTATGTGTATGTAGTAGAGATATTTTAGTTTAACGCTTCATTTATATGTTCCAAAATAAAAAGGAAACTTTTTTTTAAAATATTCGTTAGAGAGTAGGTGACAGGTGTGTGTTTGTGGTTAGAGGGCCGGCCCTACGGAAGCGGAAGACTTTTGACCTTTTCCTTCTCTCTCCCCAAAAAATCTCCATTCAATTTTAGTGAGAAACGTAAAAAGATTTTCTCCCCATTTGGGTATTTGGAGATATGAGTATTTTTATTTAGACTTTCCATAATGTCCTCTATAAGAGTGGAAAATTTCATTTCAACGGGAAGTTTGACAGACAAAAGGATATTTGGGAATTTGAACGTTATATAGAATAGTGGAGCATCTGCCTGTTTGCCGAAGGCGGACTGTTAGGCTAGTTTTAATTAAATATTTAAATAATTAAAAAATTTATTTAATAAATATAAAATAAAAAATAATTAGTAACATGTGAGATTTAAGCTTATTATTTATTTATTTATTTTTATATTTATTTTACTTAATTTATTTAATTTATTTTTTTATTTTTATTTTTTTTATTTATTATTAATATTATTATAATTGTTAAAAAATAAAATAAAAAAAAGATTTTAAAAAATGCTTTTATTTAAATTGAACTAAAAGAGGAAATAAGAAAGAAATAATTTAATTGTTCTTGTTAAAATTTTTTAATATTTGACTTAAAATAAAAGCGTGGGGCGCTTCAGTGATTCCGAGGCTCGCGCCCCCGCTTTTATTTCAGTCATAAATATTAAAAAATTTTAACAAGAACAATTAAATTATTTCTTTCTTATTTCTCTCTTTTTAGTTCAATTTAAATAAAAGCATTTTTAAAAAATCTTTTTTTATTTTATTTTTATTTTAAGCTTTTTAGTCTTTTAGTCTTATCAAAAATCATCAATATGATAAAGTACCACATTAGTTTGGCCTATATTGATTTGGTTCAATTGAAAAATTATTCATTATCATAAAAAATGACTCGTAAATATCAAAATTCAAAACTATAGTTAATAGGGCCTTATTTGCGTGAGGCTTCAAATAAAGTACCACATTAGTTTGGTCTATTTTGATCAAAACCACCATATAGTGGCGTCATCAAAAATGACTCTTAAGTATTACATTTCACACCTCTAGCCCATCGGGAAGTCTTTTGAAATTACATTAATTCGCGAAGGATTTCAAATAAAGTACCACATTAGTTTGGTCTATTTTGATCAAAACCACCATATAGTGGCGTCATCAAAAATGACTCTTAAGTATTACATTTCACACCTCTAGCCCATCGGGAAGTCTTTAGAAATTACATTAATTCGCGAAGGGTTTCAAATAAAGTACCACATTAGTTTGGTCTATTTTGATCAAAACCACCATATAGTGGCGTCATCAAAAATGACTCTTAAGTATTACTTTTCACACCTCTTAGCCCATCGGGAAGTCTTTTGAAAATACATTAATTTGCGAAGGGTTTCAAATAAAGTACCACATTAGTTTGGTCTATTTTGATCAAAACCACCATATAGTGGCGTCATTAAAAATGACTCTTAAGTATTACATTTCACACCTCTAGCCCATCGGGAAGTCTTTTGAAATTACATTAATTCGCGAAGGGTTTCAAATAAAGTACCACATTAGTTTGGTCTATTTTGATCAAAACCACCATATAGTGGCGTCATTAAAAATGACTCTTAAGTATTACATTTCACACCTCTAGCCCATCGGGAAGTCTTTTGAAATTACATTAATTCGCGAAGGGTTTCAAATAAAGTACCACATTAGTTTGGTCTATTTTGATCAAAACCACCATATAGTGGCGTCATTAAAAATGACTCTTAAGTATTACATTTCACACCTCTAGCCCATCAGGAAGTCTTTTGAAATTACATTAATTCGCGAAGGGTTTCAAATAAAGTACCACATTAGTTTGGTCTATTTTGATCAAAACCACCATATAGTGGCGTCATTAAAAATGACTCTTAAGTATTACATTTCACACCTCTAGCCCATCGGGAAGTGTCCTTAACAAAGCCATAAAGTTGGTGACCTTGAAAGAGTAAGTTAAATAAAAGCATTTAATAAAAAAATTAATTATTTCAAATAAAGAAGAAAATAAAATAATTAAAATTTAATTATTTTTATTTTCTCTATAAAACTATAAATATTTGAATTTAGAAACTGACGAAATTTCATGAGGTTTTAAAAGGTGATTTTGCCCGGGAGCCGTGGCTCAGTGAGAAGACATTAGCTTCTCGCACCGGAGTCCGGGTTCACTTCCCATCCCAAGCGAGAAAAATTTATTTCATTTGATTTGATTACAAATCATTTGAAATAAATAGGGATGGGGTCTAAATGGACTTAGATGCCGAAAAAAGACCTTAAAAAAAAAAAAAAAAACGGTGATTTTTATTTAATTAATTTATTTTTTTTTTTTACAAACTCTTTAACAGTACCAAGAATATTTAACGTTCGATGATTTAATTTTAAAATAAAAATAAATTTATTAACGACAAGCTTATAGGCCCCAATCCTGGGTGGCTAGGTCCAAACCAAAACAATACAAACAAAAATTTTATTTTAAAATTTAAAAAAAAAAAAAAAAAAAAAAAAAACCTTTTATTCACCCAAACTTATCATTTATCAATTTATTTTTTTATTTAGGCCTATGTAAGAAAAAAGCACTCTGAAGATGACCGAAACGTCTAAAAATCTTTTTTTTTAATTAAAAATTATATTGCTAAATAAATTTTTAAATTATGATTTAATTATTAAATTTATTTAACTAAATAATTGCGAGATTTAATTTACAATTATTATTTTTAAATTTTCAATTTGAAAAGAAATAAATAATAAAGATTAATAAATTAGAAAAATAAACTTTTTTTTTTGTTTCTTTATAATTTATGTAAGTTCTATATATATAAAAACATCAGGCTCTGAAGATGGTTAATTTAAATTTTATTTATTCAGTTTATTTTTTTATTTATTTTATGAAGATTGAAAAAAAAAATGTTTGAAGGGGATAGAGAAGTGGATGAGTGCGAACAATATTGGTTGTATTATCGCTATTATGAGCAGCAAAGGGTAAAAAGAATAGAATGGGGGAGGGAGGGAGGGGGGGGCGTCTGAGTAAACACTGCCTTCTCTGATAAACGTTCATTCCACTTGATGCTACTGCTTCTGCCAAACTATAGAAATAGAAGAAGTGAGAACACACAGACACACACACACCCTTCTTTGCATAACAAACTGCCCTTCCATTTTCCCTCCCTCTCCTTTTTGTAGGCCAATTCCCTTGTCAATAGACGAGCCGCGGGGTGACATTTTTAAGTTCACGTTCACGCGCATTATATCCTCTTTAAAAAAAAAAAAAAAGAGAATAGAAACGAGACAAAAAAGATAGTCTAACTTATATGTCTTAAAAAAAAAAAGAGTTCTTTCATAAAAAATAAAATAAGATAATTTATTATTAAAGATATTTTTTCATTTTTTAGAGTAAATAAAAAAAATAAAAAAATCACTGAATAGATAAAAATATTTTTAAATCTTAATCCGTTCCTTCTTGAACGAGTCCTACAGCTAGTCTATTAAGAAAAATTATTAAATTTTTTTTTTTTTTAATTTTAGCCTCTATTGATGTGGTTTAGTTGTGGATTAGTAAATGATAATGAATTATTTAAAAAAAAATGTGGTGTGATAAGAACAACGAATAATTTTAATAATTAAAATTTTAATGATTATAAGTTGTTTCAGTTTTATTTAAAAAATCTGGTGAGACTTGGCGCACAGCACACAAATCTCTCTACTTGCGACAATTGAATGTTATGTTCTGTGCTTGTCCCACCAGATTTTTTGTACAATTTTCGACAAGGTGTAAAATTTATACACATAAAAAAATATTTATTTATATTTTATTACCATGGCTTCTATCTTCAGATCTCGTGATGAACTTAAATATAAAATTTCAAGCTCAAATTTGTCACTTTTTATTGTACCTACAGCTAGTTCTTAACAAAAAATAATTTTTTATCAATAACAATATAATTTTTTTTTAATCTGCACCCCTCTTTGGCTTGTTTCTAGCTAGTTCGTTTATTTATTTATTTATTTTAATATAAAATCAATTTATTATTTTACGGAATATAATATGCATATTTTTATCTAAATTGAAATTCAAATTTATTTAAGCAGAAAATTTTTTTTGTAATTATAGAATTTATTAAATGCAAATTTTTATATTTTAATTCAATTTAAAATAACCAATATTATGACAAAGTCTGTTTTTAAAATAACTATAATATTATGACAAAGTCTGTTTGTTTGTAACGTATAAAGTGCGAAATTACTGGAGTTTTTTTTAATAGGTTGAGAATTTTCCGAGGGTGGTTTTAGCCCCAACTATCGTTAATACGGTTTAGAGGTACCCCTCTTGAGAGGCTTACAAACTCAGACATTTTTCATTGGAAAGCATTGAACTCTATCTCTCCTTATGAAAAATTAAAGCCAATTAAATTATTTAATCTTTTAAATGAAAAATTATTTTTTTTTATTTTGAATAAAATACACTTTAGAAAATTTTTCGACTATTTGCACCTTTAGAAATTTTTAAACCGTGATGAACTCATATAATATTTAAATAGTGCGGTGAATGGAACATTAACTTGGAAAATGATGAACTTTCAATTCATCAGCTGGATGGTGCTCCAAGAGGGGCGAACCTCTGGCTAGTCGCGTAGATGGTTTTTCATATTTATAGAATTAAAAAAAAGAACTCTTTTTTAATTTTACCATTTCAGCTACAAAAGCCATTTTAAGGGTAAGAATTTTACTAATTTTTTTTTTTTTTTAATACAGTATATTGATGGCTATCGCGTTGACTTGTCGTGGTCACCAATCCGACGTTTTGCCGCGTTTGGCATCACTTAACCTCAACGATTGTGCTCTTCTCCAAAAAAAAGAACTGAATTGAAAATAATTCTACCCATTTTTATTCTTTTCAATAAAATTAAAATAAAAGAAGAAACAGAAGAAAGAAAAACAATTTCTTCAAGTGGATGGATATTTAAAAAAAAAAAGACAAAGTTTTCGTAAACTGGAACGTATTCTAGATATGTTGTGACGTCAACGACAAAAACAACAACAACGATGACGTCTCTCTTGTAACCGTTAATTGGTCTGGCAAACTTTACCACCACTTGAAAGAAACACATCTAAACATTTCACACAAACCAGTGTGTGTCTTTAAAACTTTTTATTTATTATTTTGGATATAAACAACAACAAAAAAAAAAAAAAAAACCTTATTAGAGATTTTTTTTTTGTTATTGATTGAAATTGAAATCCCATTCAATTATATGGAATAAAAGAATGAAAGGGAGATTTGTATACAGGTTAGTTGTTGTTGTTGTTGTTTAATTAACTTGGCTTTTATGTGGGTATAATATTTCCCTCTCTTTCTATCTCTGGTTGCGCTTTTTGGAGACAAAAATAAATATTTGCTTCTCTTCTTTTTGCTTGACCTTTTAACAAGATCTCATTCATTACACGTGTCATACTAAGTGCACAGGCACTATATACAATAAACTACTATTTTAGTGCCATCAGTCATATTTTTATAAAAACAATCAAAAATTAACGATTTATATTCTGATGCTGATAAAATCAAGTAGATACATTGAATAAATGAATACACACTATATTTTTAAAAGAAATGAATTTTATGGGGGAAAGGGGAGCGAGGAACTAAAGAAATGTGTTTTTATACCTCATTTTTAAAACAAGACCAAATCAGTGACTTTCAAATTAAATTAATCTCCTAAAAGTGGAAAAGTTTCCCTAACTCTAATATAGAAATTCAATTTTCGCTTAAATAAGATCCAACTCTAAGCTCTACTTCTTTCTGCATTAAAAAAAAATTTATAAAAATTTTTTCAGTAGTTTCTGAGTTTATTTGTTACAAACATTTTAAAATTCTTAATTATTATCATATATTATGCCTGAATAAGATAAATAATCTAAGAGTAAAGTGAATATTTTTTTTTTTTTTTATTTAAGAGCTTTTTCAGCATCCGAGGCCATTTAGACTATTTATTTTATTTGATTGGTATCCAATTCAAATTTTTAAGACGGGATGCGAACCCTTGACTCTTAGTATAAGAGGCAGACACTCAACCAATGAGTCATGACCCAAGGGATAGTAAAGTGAAATTATAATAATTTTTATTTACAGGTGGAATGTCTATTTTAAGGCAGCTCAATAGAGAGAACACCGTAAACGGTTGCCTCAAAAGGCATGTAGAAGCCAGGGTGCAACTAAATACTGTACATGCCTTAATTAAGTAGATTTCTTTGTAAAAATAGTGCTTAGTGTATTTTGTATATTAATGACACTACAAGTTGACATTTCTATCATCGATGAGACCTTAGGCATAAATAGAAAAATTTCATTCTTTTTTTCGTTAAATGGAAAATAATAAAACAAAGAATTCAGGTTTTTAGGGGGGCCTCTTCCCAAGTATTTGACTCCTAAATCAGTTGATCTTGACGTTTCTGTGTTGATTTTTATATAACTGACTGATTTTACGTCATTTTATTGAGTATTGTTGACCCAAGGCAGGCCCTTCTGTTATTCTTAAAGATAATTTTTCACAACTTTAACAAAAAATTTCCCTAAAAATATTGTTTAAAAAAAGCATGTAAATAACTTAAGAATAGATCGGATAAATAAAAAAAAAGCACTAAGTAATAAGTTTCAATATATTTATTCTATAAATATTTGATAGTGTGCCATCTTCAAATAGGTGTCAACTTGAGAATTTCATGCCCTGGAAACATAATGTAGGCATATGACAAAGGATGTATCTTATGCCATACTATTGAAAAGAATACCTATAAATATATTGAAAATATTTTTTTTATCTACTTATAATGTTTCAGCAAGAGCCAACGGTTATCAGTTTAATAAAGGAATAAAAAAATAGCAGGTGATTAAAAAATTATTTTCTTATTATAAGTCTTTTGAAATTTGATTTGTTTTTGTCTTTTTAATATATTGTTC
>JAKCPI010005432.1:0-14280 GCA_023213315.1 Euborellia annulipes | reverse complement strand
AAGAAAAAAGCACTCTGAAGATGACCGAAACGTCTAAAAATCTTTTTTTTAATTATAAATTATATTGCTAAATAAATTAAATTGAATTTTTAATTTATGATTTAATTATTAAATTTATTTAACTAAATAATTGCGAGATTTAATTTACAATTATTATTTTTAAATTTTCAATTTGAAAAGAAATAAATAATAAAGATTAATAAATTAGAAAAATAAACTTTTTTTTTTGTTTCTTTATAATTTATGTAGGTTCTATATATATATATAAAAACATCAGGCTCTGAAGATGGTTAATTTAAATTTTATTTATTCAGTTTATTTTTTTATTTATTTTATGAAGATTGAAAAAAAAAAATGTTTGAAGGGGATAGAGAAGTGGATGAGTGCGAACAATATTGGTTGTATTATCGCTATTATGAGCAGCAAAGGGTAAAAAGAATAGAATGGGGGAGGGAGGGAGGGGGGGGGGGCGTCTGAGTAAACACTGCCTTCTCTGATAAACGTTCATTCCACTTGATGCTACTGCTTCTGCCAAACTATAGAAATAGAAAGAAGTGAGAACACACAGACACACACACACACACACACCCCTTCTTTGCATAACAAACTGCCCTTCCATTTTCCCTCCCTCTCCTTTTTGTAGGCCAATTCCCTTGTCAATAGACGAGCCGCGGGGTGACATTTTTAAGTTCACGTTCACGCGCATTATATCATCTTTAAAAAAAAAAAAAGAGAATAGAAACGAGACAAAAAAGATAGTGTAACTTATATGTCTTTAAAAAAAAAAGTTCTTTCATAAAAAATAAAATAAGATAATTTATTATTAAAGATATTTTTTCATTTTTTAGAGTAAATAAAAAAAATAAAAAAATCACTGAATAGATAAAAATATTTTTAAATCTTAATCCGTTCCTTCTTGAACGAGTCCTACAGCTAGTCTATTAAGAAAAATTATTAAATTTTTTTTTTTTTTTATTTTAATTTTAGCCTCTATTGATGTGGTTTAGTTGTGGATTAGTAAATGATAATGAATTATTTAAAAAAAAATGTGGTGTGATAAGAACAACGAATAATTTTAATAATTAAAATTTTAATGATTATAAGTTGTTTCAGTTTTATTTAAAAAATCTGGTGAGACATGGCGCACAGTACACAAATCTCTCTACTTGCGACAATTGAATGTTATGTTCTGTGCTTGTCCCACCAGATTTTTTGTACAATTTTCGACAAGGTGTAAAATTTATACACATAAAAAAATATTTATTTATATTTTATTACCATGGCTTCTATCTTCAGATCTCGTGATGAACTTAAATATAAAATTTCAAGCTCAAATTTGTCACTTTTTATTGTACCTACAGCTAGTTCTTAACAAAAAATAATTTTTTATCAATAACAATATAATTTTTTTTTAATCTGCACCCCCTCTTTGGCTTGTTTCTAGCTAGATCGTTTATTTATTTATTTATTTTAATATAAAATCAATTTATTATTTTACGGAATATAATATGCATATTTTTATCTAAATTGAAATTCAAATTTATTTAAGCAGAAAATTTTTTTGTAATTATAGAATTTATTAAATGCAAATTTTTATATTTTAATTCAATTTAAAATAACCAATATTATGACAAAGTCTGTTTTTAAAATAACTATAATATTATGACAAAGTCTGTTTGTTTGTAACGTATAAAGTGCGAAATTACTGGAGTTTTTTTTAATAGGTTGAGAATTTTCCGAGGGTGGTTTTAGCCCCAACTATCGTTAATACGGTTTAGAGGTACCCCTCTTGAGAGGCTTACAAACTCAGACATTTTTCATTGGAAATCATTGAACTCTATCTCTCCTTATGAAAAATTAAAGCCAATTAAATTATTTAATCTTTTAAATGAAAAATTATTTTTTTTATTTTGAATAAAATACACTTTAGAAAATTTTTCGACTATTTGCACCTTTAGAAATTTTTTAAACCGTGTGAACTCATATAATATTTAAATAGTGCGGTGAATGGAACATTAACTTGGAAAATGATGAACTTTCAATTCATCAGCTGGATGGTGCTCCAAGAGGGCCCTCTGGCTAGTCGCGTAGATGGTTTTTCATATTTATAGAATTTTTTTAATTTTACCATTTCAGCTACAAAAGCCATTTTAAGGGTAAGAATTTTACTAATTTTTTTTTTTTTTAATACAGTATATTGATGGCTATCGCGCTGTCGTGGTCACCCATCCGACGTTTTGCCGCGTTTGGCATCACTTAACCTCAACGATTGTGCTCTTCTCCAAAAAAAAAAGAACTGAATTGAAAATAATTCTACCCATTTTTATTCTTTTCAATAAAATTAAAATAAAAAGAAGAAACAGAAGAAAGAAAAACAATTTCTTCAAGTGGATGGATATTTAAAAAAAAAAGACAAAGTTTTCGTAAACTGGAACGTATTCTAGATATGTTGTGACGTCAACGACAAAAACAACAACAACAACAACGATGACGTCTCTCTTGTAACCGTTAATTGGTCTGGCAAACTTTACCACCACTTGAAAGAAACACATCTAAACATTTCACACAAACCAGTGTGTGTCTTTCAAACTTTTTATTTATTATTTTGGATATAAACAACAACAACAAAAAAAAAAAAAAAAACCTTATTAGAGATTTTTTTTTTTGTTATTGATTGAAATTGAAATCCCATTCAATTATATGGAATAAAAGAATGAAAGGGAGATTTGTATACAGGTTAGTTGTTGTTGTTGTTGTTTAATTAACTTGGCTTTTATGTGGGTATAATATTTCCCTCTCTTTCTATCTCTGGTTGCGCTTTTTGGAGACAAAAATAAATATTTGCTTCTCTTCTTTTTGCTTGACCTTTTAACAAGATCTCATTCATTACACGTGTCATACTAAGTGCATAGGCACTATATACAATAAACTACTATTTTAGTGCCAACAGTCATATTTTTATAAAAACAATCAAAAATTAACGATTTATATTCTGATGCTGATAAAATCAAGTAGATACATTGAATGAAATGAATACACACTATATTTTTAAAAGAAATGAATTTTATGGGGGAGAGGGGAGCGAGGAACTAAAAAAATGCGTTTTTATACCTCATTTCTAAAATAAGACCAAATCAGTGACTTCCAAATTAAATTAATCTCCTAAAAGTGGAAAAGTTTCCCTAACTCTAATATAGAAATTCAATTTTCGCTTAAATAAGATCCAACTCTAAAAAGGGAGTTCTCTACTTCTAATGATAGCCACTGCATTAAAAAAAAATTTATAAAAATTTTTTCAGTAGTTTCTGAGTTTATTTGTTACAAACATTTTAAAATTCTTAATTATTATCATATATTATGCCTGAATAAGATAAATAATCTAAGAGTAAAGTGAATATTTTTTTTTTTTTTTATTTAAGAGCTTTTTCAGCATCCGAGGCCATTTAGACTATTTATTTCATTTGATTGGTATCCAATTCAAATTTTTAAGACGGGATGCGAACCCTTGACTCTTAGTATAAGAGGCAGACACTCTACCAATGAGTCATGACCCAAGGGATAGTAAAGTGAAATTATAATAATTTTTAATTACAGGTGGAATGTCCATTTTAAGGCAACTCAATAGAGAGAACACCGTAAACGGTTGCCTCAAAAGGTATGTAGATGCCAGAGTGGAACTAAATACTGTACATGTCTTAATTAAGTAGATTTTTTTGTAGAAATAGTGCTTAGTGTATTTTGTATATTGATGACACTACAAGTTAACATTTCGATCATCGATGAGACCTTAGACATAAATAGGAAAATTTCATTCTTTTTTTCGTTATATGGAAAATAAAAAAACATAAAGAGTTCAGGTTGTTAAGGAGCCTTCTTCTTGTTGTTGACCCAAGGCAAGCCCTTCTGTTACTCTTAAAGATAATTTTTCACATCTTCAACAAAACATTTCCCTAAAAAGAATGTAAAAAAAGAACGTAAATAACTTAAGAATAAATCGAATAAAATAATAAAAAAAAGCACTAAGTAATAAGTTTCATTATATTTATTGTATAAATACTTGATAGTGTGTCATCTTCAAATAGGTGTCAATTTAAGGATTTCATGCCCTGGAAACATAATGTAGGCATATGACAAAGGATGTATCCTATGCCATACTATTGAAAAGAATACCTATAAATATATTGAAAATATTTTTTTTAATGTTTCAGCAAGAGCCAACGGTTATCAGTTTAATAAAGGAATAAAAAAATAGCAGGTGATTAAAAAATTATTTTCCTATTATAAGTCTTTTAAACTTTGATTTGTTTTTGTCTTTTTAATATATTGTTCATATTGACTTAAAAGAACATCAATAAACGAAATTCACTTAATTCTGCATTTTTATTTACAAAACTACAAATATTCACATGTAAACACTTGTGTACTAAAACAGTAACTATAACTAAATTTTTAATAGTTCTATTTTTTTTTTTATCAATTTTTTGAATAATAAAAAAATAACCTTAAATAAAAAGGTGGGGTGACCCTCTTAACAACAGGAGATTTGTTTTAAAATCTTTTTTTTTTGTTATAAATCCAGAATTCTAGAAAGAACAATCTCCCAATTTTTTTTTTTTTTAATTTAATGTTGGACACCCAAAATGACGTTTTTTTAGATTAACAGCAACAAAAAAAAAAAAAAAAAAAAAAAAAAAAAAGTGAGGCTTAATAAATTAGTACAATTTAAATTTGTCTTATCTTTAAAGAGAGAGGGAGATAAAAAAAAAAATCTGTTTTCTTGATTTCTTCTGATCTTTGAACCGAAAGAGACGAAAAGGAGGAAAATTGGCAACCCGAAAACTTTGTCGATATCAACTCTCGTTAACGAACGAACCAACTCTCTCTCTATGTGTGTACTTTACACAAAAACACAAAGTAAGTAATCCATATTTAATTTATCTTTAGAAAATGAACGACGACGAACAAGTTGATAAAATTGTGAAATTGAGTCAAGAAGTAGGGAAGTAAGAAATAGAAAAAAAGAAAAAAAAAACTTGAAATTACTGGCTGATTCAAGTTTGTAAATAAAAAATAGGTGAGAAATGCGTTTTAAAAATAAACATCTAGTCAACAGCATTTATTTGTTGCATTTTGTTTCAAATAAAAAAAAGGGTATAAATAACATAGCTATAGTTATTTTTTTTATTTATATTCTGAAATAAGATCTTCTCACAAGTAAAATGATATACAACACTTATTAAAAACAGATAAATTGAAATTTAAGTTAAAATGCCGCAAAATATAAACAATAAACCAAAGTATAAATAATTAAAATTTAAATCATTTTCTGGTGACTATATAAGGATAATTAAATTAATCTTAATTAATAAAATTTAAAAAAATTGGTGTGAGTTGTACGCAGTTTATACTTATACTTAAGGCTCTAGTTCCGAGGTGGGGACTTAATTGTGGCAATTAATGTACATGTAAATAATTAAGTGAATTTTTTTTTTTTTTTGTAGAAGAAGCGCATAGTGTATTTTGTAATTATATTAATGACACTACAAGTTAATAGGTATATAGTTAATAGAAAGTAAAAAAAAAAATTAATTTTTATTAAATACCAGTAATAAAAATAAGAATTATTGCAGTGCCAGTTTGTGACTTTATTTTTCCTGTAGGAATTTTTGATATGCTATTTATGGAAAGAAAAATTTTGCACAATAAACATGCACTAAGGGAATGAAACACGGCACTAAAATTATCATAGATGATTGTAAACACATTCATATCTATAAAAATACAAAATCTCATAGATGATTGTAAACACATTCATATTTAGAAAAATCTGGTGTGACTGGCGCACAGCACACAACTTTCTCTTACCTTCGGTAATCGAAATTGTGTTCTGTGCTTGTCACACCAGATTTTTTGTGTCGACATGTATTTAGTTTCCGACAGTACGGTACATTCGATTTTCAAGATGTAAAATTTATAAATGTGGGAAAATATTTATATTTTGTTACCATGGCAACCATTTCTCTTTTTCTAAGGAGCACAAGAATAAAGTGGACTTCAGAAGATTGCAATGGCAAAATGAGAATATACATTTTAAAGAGCATCTAAAAAATAATTGATTTTTGAATTTAAAAAAATCGTTGGAGCAAATTTTGGGAAAATCGAAAAAAACTGAAAAAGTACATCAGTAAAGTACTAGTACTCGTTGGCCGATTTTGTTCAAAAGCTTCGTGTCACGTGCCAGAGCGGTACCTAAATTAAATATAAAAGTTCAACTTCCTAGCTCTTTTCGTTCATGAGATATTTTGTTCACAGACAGACAGACCATGTCGCGAAAACCACTTTTTGGATTCAGGGAACCTCAAAACGTGTATATTCATCAAAATCTCGATATGGAATTTTTGACATGAATCCATTACTTTCTCTCTCTCTATATTAACATATATATAGAGGTAAGAGAAAGTAAAAATACAAAATTAGCAGCAATCTTTTTTTTTCTTTAATTAAATTTGTTATTTCCAAGATTTTTATTGGATTGTTGATGAAAGAGTATCTCTTCTTTTTTAAGCTAATTTGATTTTTCCTTTTTTAAATAAAGTATAACCATTAGCAAAGTACCATAATTATTTAAAAAGCCGGCTGAGTGATAAGGGTAAAAAAAAGCCTCCTTACGGAGCGAGTGTATACAATTTCTAACAAAAAAAGATTTTTTTGTTAAATTCATTAAAATATTATTCTCTTTATGAAAGAAGATATCATTAAAAATAAAAAAATAAAAAAAATAGTGCATTTTAATTATATTTAGATAAAAATACAGAGCAAAATATTTAAAAGCAAATTTTAATAACAATAAAGAAAACTCCCAAACATAAAAAATTCGACTTTTAATTAAAGAAAATTCATAATCATAATTCATAATGCGAAAATATATCACGCACACATAAACGTACCTATTATAAATTTATTTATTTATTTTTATTTTATTTTTTTTGATATATAGCTATATTCTATGCCGGCCTCTATAATTAACGTATAGTTAAACATTTATATTAAATTCCGCAAACTAATATTAAATAAAAAAAAGGACTAGCTGCAGGACGAGTCAAAGAGGGGCTCGAATTAAATTTTAAAATAATTTTATTACAAATTTTATCAATTTTATCATTTATTTATTTATTTACAGATTATTAAAATATTTATCAAAAACTTCGGATTAAATTTTAAAATTATTTTATTTCAAATTTTATAAATTTTCATTTATTTATTGTTTTATTTTAAATTTTATAAATTTTCTTTCATTATAAAGAATTATAGTCTGGAAATTTACCAATTCCTTTTGTTGTTATTTTTATTTATGAACTAGCTACATGACACTTCGATGAGGGATTAAATATTAAAATTTAAAACCATTTTATTACAAATTTTATAAATTTTCATTTAATTATTTTTTTTTTCATTTATTTTTTTTTTTATTTTCTTTTATTTATTTATTTACATATTATATAGAGACTATTAAAATATTTTTCAAAGAGTTCGAATTAAATTTTAAAATTATTTTGTTTGTTTAAAATTTTTTTTTTAAGTTCACGAGCTAAATGTCATAGAGGAAGTGTGAATTGAATTAAAAAATAGAAAATATTTATAAAGAATAAAATTTTTAATTTATTGAATACAGACTAGCTACAGGGCACGTCAATGATGGGTTTTTTTATTTCCATATATATTTTTTTTCAGAAATAAAAGAGACCAATCCTCCTTCTTAAGACAATGAATTATTATAGAGCCTAGAAGGGATTTCTGGCGTGCCATTTACCTCATAACTTGTGCTTGTATTTGAGAGTTTAAGAATAGGAAAGGGGGAAATCCACCTGGAGTCAGTCGCATGCATCATATAGACATATCATGCATGCTACCTTGTTATCTACCAAGGGCTACTACTACTATATATCTCTTTGAAATGTGAATGCTTTTATTGTTCCATTTAACGTTGTTCTTGCTGAGCTAGAGAGTCAGATAGAAATGCAAGAGATGCGATTTTCCACTCGGTGAATTATCGTCTCTCTCTGTCCAATTCTAATTACACAACTCTCTCTATCTCTCACTCTCTATCTCGCTCTCAATATGGCAAAAAGAACGCAAGGTAATATAAAAAAAATATTCTTTCTATTGTATGCATGAGCAGGCGTCAATTGTCGAGATTTATTCGAAATTTTATAAATTTTAATTTATTTAATTATTTTATTTCAAATTTTATAAATTATTAAATTTTCTTTATTAAGAATTATAGTCTAGAAAGCTACTAATCTACGGCTAGTGGGTCACCGATTTTTTTTTTATACTCATAGGATTTTATACAATTTAGGAGCTCTTCGTAATCAAGCGCGTTTCGCTCTAATCATTTAAGGTCAGTGTCGCTGGTTCGATTCTTGTTTGCTGCATTTTCCATATATCTTTTAGTTCTGGTGCCAAAGGACGAGGATTTGCATTAGACATGGGTCGATACGCGATTTTGCTGTACCAGGTACTCGCTGTTACAGGTACTTGTTCGTACCCGATATTTTTACCAGATATTTTTGTACCCGATACAGATTTCACTCAGCAACGCTAACTTCACATAAATACAAGTAACAGATTCGATACGTAGTAGTAGTAGTAATTTTCTTGGTCTCCAACCGTTGGTAATTTAGCCACAAATCTGATTTGATACTTCGATCATTGTGAAGCTATCAATAAGAACTTGCTTAACTTGAAAAAAGAATAAACATGAAACTATTAAAATTAGGAACCGACCGAATATTCGGTTTCGGTTACGGTTTCGGCCAGTTTCGGCCAAAAATCATGGTTTCGGCCGTAGTTTCGGTTTCGGCCAAAAAGTGGCCGAACCTTTCGGCCGGCCGAAACCAGAGTCTGAAAAAATGGGATGAGACTCGCATGCAAAAAAAAAAAAAAAAAAGGTCAAATAATTTGCTCTTGAGGGAGAAAAAAATTTTAGTCTCCCTAAAAAAAAGGTAAAATGATTTTCACGGGAGGGAAAAAAAAATTCAAAAAAAAAAAAAAAAAAAAGAGTAAAATGAAAAAAAATTTTGTAGGAAATACAAGTTTCGGTTTCGGTTACGGTTTCGGCCGAAACTAAGGTTGAGGCCGAATATTCGGTTTCGGTTTCGGTTTCGGCTGAAAATCTTGTTTCGGTCGGACCCTAATTAAAATATACTTTAGTAATATACAAGGTGTACTTTTATTTTAAAAATTGTATTTATAATTTAAAAAAATAATTTTCAAAGTCAAATAAATAAAGAGTACCCCAAATGAAATGTCATTTTACTAGAGACTAAATTAACATTTTTCAAAGTTTTTTTCCCCTGTATTTATAAATATTCTTGACTTGAAAAATCAAAAACTCATAATTATTCATTACTAAAGAGTTTTCCAAACTGACTGAACTGACATTTTAATGTCTCTAAATTTAAAATGTCATGTTATATACTGCACTAGAAAAATAATTAACAAATTTCTTTACTAGCGAAAGAAATTAAATTTATTGAAGTTCATTATGTTTTTAAATTCACAGTTACTTGTATTTTTACTTTTTTAATTAATGTTTTTAAATAAAAAAGTTTCAAAGTAAAAAAAACATAACTTATTTATTAAAATTTTTTTTTTTTTTTTTTTTTTCATTTCTCCTCTCTTTCTTAAATTAAAGAAAAGAGAAATAATATATTAGTAATGATTAAATTTGTATTTAATTATTATAGGGCCTAGTGAGAAAAGTAGAGTAAAAAATGTAAAAATGATTCGGAATGACGTTCGAAAAGCGCGCCAGAGCTAGCGAAATTGCCCTGTCAGGAGAGAAGAGACGGGGCGGGGCGTCACGAGTTGAGGGTCGCAAGAGAGAAGGATTGAGAGAACAGCCGAAACGAAAACTGTATCGGGTAAAGACGCTCTAAAGAGAAAAGAAAGTATTTGATCAATGCGCAAGCGCGAGAAATCCAGTACGCGTCTAGTGGAGTGTGCCTGAGTAGCTGTTACTCAAATACCTGATATTTTTTGCTCGCACCCATTATGACTATCTGTTACTTTTTCATACCTGATACAAAATATCAGATTGATACAGTATCACCCATGTCTAATTTGCATCCCCCTGATGAAAAAATTTCAATTGTATTGAATGCCAAATCAATAGTGACGAGGTCTAAATGACCTCAACAATTTTTGAGAGCGCTTTAGCCAAATTGATGTTCTGATTCTTATCTTTAAATTCTACCTTGTACTTTCTCTATATATACAGTATATTTTATTATATACCAAAAACAATGATGGCACTTCATATTTTTTCCATTATCTATATCAATTTTATATCAAAAATAATTTTAAATTATACTTTATAAAACAATTAATAAATTCATTCGATAGAGAAAATACATATTTAACTAGAAAATGAGTATTAAAAAAAAATCGGCATCTCACTAGCTGTAGGGCTCTCTTGTTAGTGTGCGTCAAATTCAACACTTAGTGTGTGTTCTTAATACCCACTTATGTTCGGTTTCTGTAACGTTAGATATCGGATCAACTAGACTTAACAATACAATAACCTTTTAAAAAGTGTTGTTTGAAGGTTATATAAGGTAATAAAGTTATAAATATTGATTTGTTAACTATTGGTTCGATAAACTTAATTTTTATTAGAATAAATATCGAAATAGGTATTGATTTATAATCAAAAATAAATAACTTAAAACAAAGTATAGATAAAAAAAAATTGATCATTATAAAATCAATTGAAAAACACTTGGTGATATGTTTAAATTGTATTGTATTTATATAAATAAATAAACATATCACTAAATGTTTTTCTAGTTAATTAATTTTATGTTGATTAATTTTTTACATACTTATGTTTTAAAAAAATATCAACCAACGGTTACTAGTCTCATCTTAATTGAAACAAAGTGTTTTTAAATTTAATAAAAGTTTCAAATTATTAGTCATTTTATGTAATTTATTTCTCTTAAATAAATTAGTACAAAATACAGTATTTAATTTAAAAAAAAAATTGATAGACGTTTCGAGTATTATATTCAATCCATCTTCAGATCAAAGTCTGTTAGCGTAAACCGCCTCCTACCCACCTGTAATTCTAGATCAATATATCATGAGATTCCAAGAGTAAATTTATTTATTAATAAACAAGATCTCTCTTAATTATTTATTACTGCTAATTTATTATTATCCCGGAGCTAATTTCCATAATATAAATATTTAGATACATAATTATGTTGTTTATTAGGTATAGCAGCTAAATTAAAGCCTATTTATTATGAATGAATTGATGTATAAATTTCTTATATGTATATTTATATTAATCGTATGAAACGAAAGTACGCTCTAGGGGGGAGGGGGTCCAGGGGAAGCAACCACCTCTAGTTAAAACGGAAGACTTATTATTTTTATATCTGTGCAATTTTAATCCGGAAATTAAGAAAAAAAAAAATTAAAGAAGATTGAAAACGAATTAATTGATAAATTAATATCCCTGGTATGAGTCCGCCAGCGGCGGACCCTCTCCTTTTCTTAATCAAGTGCCGTAATTTTTTAGGCAATAAAAATACATATCTGGCTTATTATTGTAAAAAATAGCACTCTCTTATTTTAAAGAAAATGTATATAAATTTTGGCCAAATGTCCGTCTGTCTGTCTGTCTTTATCCATTTCGAGTCACATCCCTGATCTCTTTAAAGTAAAATAAAAATAAAAATTTTATTATATAACAATTTTTATTATTTTTCATTTGAGAGATTTAATTATTATTATTATTTGTTTATTTTAATAAACTTTAATTGGCTTTAATTTTTGATAAAGCAAGATTAAAAACTCAATGCTTTCTAATGGGCAAATTCATTTTTTGGAATTTTTGAGAATCTACAGTCCCAAGTATTTTACTGGACACTCTATAAGCGATAAATTACGGGGAGTTGGTCAAACAGAGCGTGACAGATGGACACTCTGTTAGTATATATGTAGAAGATAGAGGAGGTATTTCCAGCAGTTGGTATTCTTTTTTTTTAGAGAATACATACAAAAAGAAAAAAAAAGGGAATTAATAATAGTCTTTCAGTGATTTTAAAGTTTAACGTAACGTACGCAGCCACTCTCTATTATGTTTAATAATTTCTTATCAACAAATAAATGTTTTGATTAACCAACTCGATAGAAGATTTATAAACAAATTTTAATAATAAATATTTAGTATTGACGATGAAGACAAAATTATCCTAAAGTGTTTTAAGTTTACTTATAAAAAAATCTGGTGTGACTGGCGCACAGCACACAACTTTCTCTTACCTTCGGTAATCGAAAGTTGTGTACTGTGCTTGTCACACCAGATTTTTTGTGTCGACATGTATTTAGTTTCCGACAGTACGGAACATATGAATTCAGATGTAAAATTTATAAGTATGGGAAAATATTTATATTTTGTTACCATGGCAACCATTTCTCCTATCTTCCCTATGAAATACAAGAGTAAAGTGGTCTTCAGAAGATTTCAATCGCAAAATGAGAATATACATTTTAAAGAGCATCTAAAAAATAATTGATTTTTGAATTTTAAAAAAAATCGTTGGAGCAAATTTTGAGAAAATCGAAAAAAACTGAAAAAGTACATCAGTAAAGTACTAGTACTCTTTGGCCGATTTTGATTAAAAGCTTATTTTTCCGGTCCCGGGGGATGTTTAACTTAAATATAAAATTTCAACCTCATAGCTCAATTCCTTCATGCTTAAAATTGAACACACACCCACCCACCCACACACCCACACACCCACCCACCCACCCACAGACAGACCATGTCGCGAAAACCACTTTTTTGGATTCAGGGGACCTCAAAACGTGAAGATCCATCAAAATCTCGACATCGAATTTTTGACATGAAACCAATACTTTCTCTCTATATATATATTACATATATACATAGGTAAGAGAAAGTAAAAAATGGTGGGAATGCAGAATACAAGTTGTGCGATTAGTCGACTTGTATCATCATCTATCCTTTCTCTTCATTTGTCTAATAATGGTGTCGGAACTACTTGTAGATTTTATTTTTATTTAGAAAATATTTCAGCTACGGTTGAAGTTTTATGAGTAATTTAATTTACAAATCAAAATTCAACAAACGGGCCAGATTTCCAACATCGTTATAATAATATTAAACAAATAAATACCTCGATTCGGACTAAACTAGTCATAGATATATTGTTGTCAAATGGTATGTTTTTTTTTGTTGGTGGGCCCCATGGTCCTCGGGAATCGAACCCATAATCTCCAGCCTTTCCGGGGTATCGATGTGTTTGCTATTATTAATATATTTTACAGCAAGTGGACGAAACATTGTCTGGGGTCAAATAAAGTTTTGTTTTAAAAAAACTTTTTGACTTTAATTGAACCTACTGGTCCGAATTTTGGAAATTGAAAAGAAGGTTCCTGAGCTTCATCAAATTTAATATATTTTAATTTAATTTAGATAATATTTCAGTAATGTATAAAGTTTTGTGAAAAATTTAATTATTCAAAAATGAAATTAGCCAAAAATAAAACATAAAAAATCCGAATTTATAAAGATCATGAAATATAGAAGCTAGTGTATTATTGTTTTAATTTAGAAAATATTTCATCAACGGTTTAAATTTTTTTGAGAAATTTAATTATTCAAATCAAATAAATACTAACTTATAGATAATAAATATCATGAAATATAGAACCTAGTGTATTAATGCTAAATTTTATTTTAGAATACTGCTTAGAATTCAAGCTTTATGGGAAATTTAATTTACAAATTAACATTCAGTACACCGGCTAGATTTCCAACATCGTTGATCTAGAACTCATTAAATTTTAAAGGCCAAAATTTGAGAGGTGTTTGCACGAATCTAATTTAATATAAGGATGTATATTGAGAAAATTATTATTATTTTTTTTTTTTTTTATTAACATTTATTAATAACAATTAAGGTGATAATTCGTAATGAATATTATTATATAAAAAACTATACATGTACTTACAAAGATGGAACAAATTTTATTTGTTTGAAGCAAGAGTTGAAATAATTGTTTACAAAACCTTATTGAGCTAATGTGGAGAAACAATGTGAAGCAGTTTCTTTTCTTTTCATCGGAATGAAGTCTCAAAGTCGATCAGTAGTAACATTAAATGATGCCATCCATATCAATTCGATAATAGTAGTGAATAGTCAATATATATCTTGAATATATATCAATTCGATAATAGTA